>CAUHTR010001002.1:0-94233 GCA_959609185.1 Schmidtea polychroa | reverse complement strand
AAAATCACAATTCCACCTTACCTCACCCTATTCAGTGAGGAATTTATTGAGGTGATGAATACAAAAATGATAAGTACATTCCAATCAGAAAGTAAAGGCATCTTAATATTTTTCTATTTTCACCGACTCAACCCCGGATATAACTCACACAGATCAACTTACTTTTGTGCTGCGCTATTTAACAGAAAGTGGAATTCCTGTGAAACGATTTTTGGGATTTTTGCATATACATTCTCATACAGGAGAAGCTTTAGAAAAAGAAGTGTTAAAATACATTGAAAAATTAAATTTAGATATTACCGACTGTAGAGGGCAAAGTTATGATAATGCGGCAAACATGTCCGGGAAATATAATGGAGTCCTATTTTGTTCCATGTGCTGTACATACGTTCGATCTGGTAGTTAATACTGAATCATGTCTGCAAGCAATAATATATTTTAACTTACTAGAAAGCATTTATACGGTTTTTTCGGCTTCAACGCACCGATGGTATATTTTGGAAAAGCGTTTTCTGGAGAATAATAAACATTTAACAGTTAAAAAATTATGTACAACAAAATGGTCCTGCAGATCTGATGCAGTGAAAGCAACTCGTACGGGATATAACCATATTAATTGCTCAAGATTTTACACAGAATGTTCAGTTAAGCATGAAGCTCAGGAGTAAAATTCTATCAGGAGTTAATGCAAGTAGTAAATCATTACAGGATCCTTGTATTTCCCTTTCAACCGCAGCAAATACTTTTGATAATTTATTCATATACAGTAAACCCTCCAACTGCGCGGTAGATACGTTCCACAAAAACAACGCGCTAACCGAAACCGCGCACTGTGAACCCGATTTTATATGTAAATATGGGGTTAGGTTCCAGATATTACAAAAATATTAAAAAATATAATAAAGTCTTTATTCAACGACTAATATACATATTTACATTTATATAAACATAAAAACTAATAAAAACAGTCTCAATTCATTGTTTTTACATAATTAATATTACTATTATAAAAATTAATAAAAATTTAACATAAATAAAAATTATAAAAAACAATACAAGAACTAAAAAACAGTCTCAATTCAACGACTAAACATAAATAAAAATTAACATAAGTAACGTTATATTAATCACTGCATTTAAGCTGTATTATCTTAGAAGGACTTTTCGGCAATTAATTGAAGCTACGGATGGCCCAGATAGTCTTTCAATTCGTGAGTATTGGCGACAGTATAATATTTTATCTTCCGTAAAAAATATTAAATTAGCATGGAATGAAGTTAAAAACTCAACCATGAATGCAATTATGGCCAGAAAGCTGCATTAGAGAAGCTGTTGTTGAAATACCAGAAATTGTGGAAATTGTGACTTTAGGTAGAACAATTGGTGGGGACGGTTTTCAAAATTTAGAATCAGAAGATATCACGGAAGTCCTTGTGTCAAATGAAACTGCCTTTATTATTTTTATATAAAAAATACAGTGCATCGAAATACGATGAATCACTATTTTCACTACCATATGTATTCGTAGTTTTACGGGATTCACCATAAAAAATTAAATTGACATGATTTTTCTTGTTAAAATAGACAAAAACAAAAAAAAACCGCGCAGCTACGAAATTTTTAGCGCGCAGATCGAAATTTTGGTATTAAAGGTTTGGCCGCGCAATTGCGAAACCGCGCAATGAAAAACCGCGCAATTGGAGGGTTTACTGTATATTAATACTTTAAGGAAATCATTTCTAAACATCGAAGAAAAGGCTTTAAAAATATCTGAAATAAAAATCTATTCAGGCTTAGACAAAAGACAAAGGAAAAGAAAAAATCCGTATGAGGAAGAATGTGATGAAGAGGATATACATTTAATTGGACAGGAAGCCTTTAAATGTAATTGCTTTTATGTAATTTGCGACAATATTGGCTTAGAACTAAAACTCGTAGTAAGAGTTACAAAAAAATTAACAAAATTTTTAAAATTTTCCTTTCTAATGAAGACCTTGATAGCATTTCCACTATTTCCAAACACGCAGGGGGAATAAAAAGATCGCTATAAAAACGATATTGATATTAACGAATTAGATGAAAAATTATTACAATTTTTTATGCTGTAGAAGTTATGATTTAAATTCCCCTATAAATATGCTCCAGCACACGTTGCATCTACTTTCCCTAATGTTGAAACTTTGTTGCGAATATATTTGATATTACCCATTTCAAATGCTACAGACAAAATGTCTTTTTCAGTTTAAAGACGTGTAAAGAATTATCTTAGAAATTCTATAAGTTAGTCAAAATTAAGTTGTTTAGCTGTATTGTGTATAAGTAGGTAGTTAGTAGCCCCCTGTCGCAAACACCCCTCTCCCTGCCCCCTAGAAAAAAAATTTGTGGCAACTCGTTTTTTTTGCTTTATAGGATTTTCAATACAAAAAAATATTTTCAATACAAATAAAGGGCCTATAGAAAAAAAATACAGGATTTCTCTGACTATAGTGAGGAGTCTCGATGGATCTTAAGATTTTCAATACAAAATCCGATTATCACTAAAAAAGCATAGAATCTTCTGATTATAGTGAGGAGCTCTCGATGGAACCTGAGAATTTCAATACAAAAAAGAATCCTCGCTAAAAAAAACATGGATTTTTTTTATAAAAAAAACTTCCTTTTTTTTATTTTGTGATAGGAACTGCTTATTAAATATATTACATTGTCCAGAAAATGACTTTAATAGTGCATCCTTTTTATCTTTCGTTAAAGTCTCATATGTAGAAGAACCATGCTTATTATTGAAATGTCTTGAAATATTTTATTCTTTCAATACAGAAATATTTTCATTTCAAGGCAAACACATAGTTTGCCATTGTGCATTGTAAACAATATTTCTACCCCCACTTTTCATTAAAGCTTCTATACTTACAATCTTTCTTTTTTGATCTTCACTCATATCAGATTGGGCACTATTATTGGGAACTAATAGCTTTTAAAATACAAAAGTGATAAATTAAATAGATAATTTTTAAAAAACTATTCTAAATATTTATCTTAAAATATGGTACGGATCACAGGTTAATTTGAATACTATGGCGAATCATAGTTCCCCCATCACTGACAAAGAAGGAAAGCAGATCAACAATACTCTTAACTTAGTTAATTTTGATAGGTCCGTTTTCTTGGAATCTGATTGGTGCAAATTGTATTAAAATTTTCAAACTTTTTTAAATCGAAATAAATAATATTAAAATATTTCTTTACTCACACTTTTCAAACTATTAGAATTTGATCTTGAAGTTAGATTGAATAATCTATCTAGAAAACAATTTTCAATTATTTATTATGGAAAATAAATAAACATGTAAATTCTGGAGTATGAAACAAAGTTTGAAGCAAGGAATTTAAATAGCATGTTCCACCTTGATTTAACAAGCCAACAAGATTTCTTCTTTTTCTAGGAAAAGATTTCGTATTTTCCAAATTATTTATGGTTGATGATTCACTTGAAGTCTACGCAATAAAAATAAGAATTTTAGAATACGATAAAATTAAATAAAATTTGTTTAACTTAATTATTTATTTTGTAATAAATTTTTTAATAAATTGTACTCCCTCTGTCCCATAATACTGGATAGTTTTCGTTTAGTGTCCATGGATTTTCGCGCTTTCATACGGCTCTACCTCAATATTTTTTTCTTATGAGTTGTAATAATCATACGACTTTCTAAAACACATCATTTACCAAAAATATAACCGTATCTTCTTGTTTTATTTCATCATTATTTCATAAAAGGTCAAAATTATAAAAATCGTATCATATTACTGGATAGTTTTCACAAAAAGCTTAAAATACTCTATAATTTGTCAAGAATCAAAGAAAGTAACGATAATTTTAAAAATTATTTGTTCACATTTAACAATGTTTTATGATTACTAGATATTCCTTATCATTTTGACATTTCATTCACCAGTTACAAAATGTGTGATTGGAAATCGACAAATGAAAGTCATGTTTGATTCAGGAGCAGATCTGAATGTTTTAAGTCAAAAGTTAGTGGAAGATATTGTCAAAGATAACCCAGCACTAATAATTTACAATTCAACGACAAAAGTCACATGCGCTAACGGAAGTACAGTGCAATGTACTAATAGGATTAAGTTAAATATTTCGATTGGACCTATCTTAACGAGTCATGTTTTTGACATTATGCCTAATATATTTTCACATATTTATATAGCATTTAGAAGCATGAAGAAATACGGAATTATTATTGATGCAGCAAATGATGGAATTGAATTGCAATGGATTAAGATTCCATTTTTATCTAAGGTAATTCTTGCTTCATCTTTAAACGAATGACAACCGTACTGGGGAGTTGGAGTGCAGTTGTGAGGAGAGGGAAGGCTCAGCGAGATTATTATTATAGAGTTATTTTATCGAATAATATAGAAATGAGCAATGCTGGTGAATATTTCATCAAAGGTATGTTAGTTAATGATCGTAGGGAGAAAATTGATGATTTTAATGAGATTTGTATAGTTAATGGAGAAAGATCGAGGATGGCAGATCGTGACATTTTGATAAGTGACTATGTGGTACAAGGCGAGAATGTGTATATATTAGTAAATATATGCATGTTAAAGGGTGTTTCGAAAACTCTTTGTGCAGGAACCGGCTTGGGATATGTAGAAAAATGGAACGATTTTAGTGAATATTCAAGAACAGTTGCTAACAGACAGTGACTGTTTTCAGTTGTTTTCTATTGCTTTAGATGAGGGTACTGATATTCAGGACACTGCTCAGTTACTCGTTAACATAAGAGGAATTGACGAAAACTTCGAAATTGCAGAAGAATTGTTATCTATGGAATTTCTCAAAGATACTATGACTGGAAAAATGTGTACAACAGTGTCATTAACAGTATACTGAGGTCTAAGTTAAGCCTGGAGAAACTGGCTAGTATTACAACTGATTGTGCTCCTTGACTCACAGGTAAACATTTTGGCCTTGTGAAATCGATGAATTATAAAATCAAAGAGGACTTTCCACGGCACAGTACATTGTCTTTTCACTGCATCATTCATCAAGAAGCCTATTTAAGTCTTCTTTAAAATTCAAGCATGTTATGGATCGAGTGGTGCGAGCAGTGAATTTAATAAGAGCACAAGAACTGAACCAAAGGCAATTCCAAAGTTTCTTGGAAGACATGGAGACAGATTTTACTGATGTATTGTATCACACAAGTGTCCTCTGATTAAGCATGGGAAAAGTACTAAAGAGGGTGTGGGACCTCAAAGCAGAGATTGTTCTGTTTTTCAATATGAAAGACATCTCTTGTGACTTTTCAAAGGAAATAGAGGATGCCGAATGGGTTTGTGATTTTGTATTTGAGCTAAACACAAAACTACAAGGCAAAGATGTATTTGCTCATGATTTGTACCTGGCAGTTAAATCCTTTATATCGAAACTTAAATTTTGTTGTGAAGCAGCTTAGTAAACAAAACCTTTTTCATTTTCCTCTGTTGAAAACACGAGCTGTTAAAAGGGTATTATCAGAAAAGTACAGTTCCCGGTTGATGGCTTTAAAAGAGGAATTTATCATGAGATTTCCTGATTTCAAGGCAATTGAAGGACAATTCGATTTGATCAACTCACATTTTGTTTGTGACATCGAAACAACTACTGAAGAACTGCAAATGGACCTGATTTGTTTGCAAGCTGACAACTCTTTAAAGAGGATGTTTTAAAGTAAACCATTTATCGAGTTTTATGCATCTCTGCACTCAGAAAAGTTTAAAAATCTAAAAATATTTGCAAGATGTTTGAAAGATGTTTGTGTTGTTTGCATCAACTTACATTTGTAAGCAGACATTCTCAATAATGAAAATTAATAAGTCAAAAAACAGATAACTTCTCACAGACTCAAATCTTCAGTCAGCACAAGCAATTTGACATATAATTTGGAAAAACTGGTGAATGACTTCAGTCAGCTACATCATTCTAATTGACATTGTTTTGTATTTCAAATATTTGATTTTCATGTGAATTTATACTTTAAACTTCTAATTATTAAAAATTAATTGTATTTTGTTCTTTAAACAGGGTTACATTGTTATTCAAATCAATTTGCTAAAGTTTCAAAATGGTTTCTTTAGTTTTTATAATGTATATGTATAATGTATACGTATAATTAAAATAGTAAATGGGAAACATCGTTTTTCCTTCAAAAACCTATTTTATAGCTATCATCAATATTAATTAATTCACTTTATACTATTCGGCCCTTCAAAATTATGAAAATAAATATGCGGTCCTTGAACTAAAAAGTTTGACCATCCCTAATCTAAGTAGACTATTATTAACCCAGATATTCCTACCGACTTTCTAGAATGATATGTATGTAAGGATATCTATTACACGTATATGGTTAGTTTAAATGCCTTTTAAAGGTAACATTATAAAAACAAGAATATGAGATATCATTACAATCATTTATTTAGCGTGACCTGTCTGTTACATTCAAATCTTGAGATCGATTTTAATACCGATTCCCGATGACCAGTCAAGTTAAAAATTTGAAAAATTAAGTAATTCTTTTGACAATAACATATTCTGTCAAAAATTTCTGTCAAATTGAGTATTGAATTCGAAACTTATTCTATAATATATTCTATAATTTTTAGTAGTTCCAATGAAACAAATTAAGATCAACACTGAAAGTAAAATATAAGCGTCGATGGGTAAAATTGTAAATATAGATATATAATTTTATTCTCTGTATCTTTTACTTTACTAACGTCAGTTGTACGTTTGATCATTCCTATTTGAATTTGCTTTAATTTGTTCTCATTCTTTATTTGTGCATGTTCAAACAATTGTGCTCATTTTTTATGCTCATTTTATTTCTAAGCCTTGTAAAGTTTTTGTCATATTTAGTTATGAATTTAGAACAGTTTGGTCTAAGTCTCGATCTAGTATATCATTTTACTTGTTTTAGTTTTAATACATTCGATTTTACTAAAAATTTGCAATTCATATTTAATTTATTTAAAAATGTAGATAAAATGTGTTAAAATTATTATAATTTATTTACTAGCCGATGTTTAAATTTGTAATTAAATCTAATATCATTAAACACTCCGAAATAATTCATGATAACAATAATAATAATAACAATAATAATAATAATAATAATAATAATAATAATAATAATAATAATAATAATAATAAAAATAATATAATCAATGGTGAAATATAAATTTAATTAATAAACGTCTAAAAACTTTATTGAAGTGAAAAATTACTTAAAAGAATGGAGCAATTGAGACTATGAAATAACTTAAAATTTAGTTGGGATTATATTTAAATTTTATTAAGTACTCAAGTTCTTATGAAATCAGGTTTCACTTCAGGATAATATTAATTTATTTATATTAGTTGTTCTCAAACTGTTGACAATGACCTTCTAAAACCCTTGGGGGCTCTTCGAGGTAAGAAATAAAATATCCTGTATTTATAAATTTAAATTATTTTTTTCTAAAATTGTATTTTTCTCAGCTTTAATACCAAAAAATGAAAACCGAATTATACGATCTGTCACTTTTCTTGTGAAATCTAGTTATAGAAAGATCTTAAAAATTTTGGGGAGTCATGAAAAATTCAAATAGAAATTTTTATTTTAAATTAAATAAGTTATTTTCACAATATTTTAGATTTCAACTTCATAGAATTACTTAGATAAAAAGTTAAAATTAAAAATTATGATTTTTAAACTGAAAATATATTATAAAATTAAAAATTTGTTATTATTAATGAAAATCGTAAGAAATAAATATGCTATAAACAATAATAAAAATATTATAATTTGATTATAATTAACTTACCATTTAGCATTAGATCAATAATTGATTTTATAAAATTTTTAATTGACTTTTATTATAATAAAATTATTTTATTTTTAATGTATATTAGTATAATATCATGAAATGTGTAGCATAATTTACGTAAAGGAAATAATCATTAATATAATGCTAGACGTCCCGATTAATCGGGATTGTCCGGTATCCATAAATACTTTCGAGAATCAACAGAAAGCGGCTTGGAAATGGCAAAATGCCCAGATTTAAATTTATTATAAAATTATATTTTAAATTTATGAAATACATAATCAATTAGATCCAAATTAAAATTTTATGAGAAATAAAAAAGTTGGCGACGCTCTGATATGGGTCACCCGATTTTCAAAAAAATATTTAATTAAAATATATTGTTTTATTATATATACTAGTAGTTTATCCGACAAAATATTTTGTCCCCCTATGGGTATTGGTCACAAAGGTACTGCTCACACTCAACAGGTTGCAAGGGTATATTATTACTATTATTATTATACATTTTAATTTTAATTAAATATTTTTTTGAAAATCGGGTGACCCATATCAGAGCGTCGCCAAAAAGTTGATAACACTGTTAACTGTCAAAATAAATTTTAATATCATTGAGTTGTGTTTCATTGACGTTGTGAATTCGGGAAAATTAAATTAATTTTTTTTAATATTATTTATATATAAATTATTTATGCAATAGTTTGAAATGCCAAAAAGAACTTGCAAGTATTTGGAAAAGTAGACTGAGAGGATCTATTTATAAAAGAAAAAAAACACCGAAGTATATCGCTTACATTTGGCGTTGTCATACATCTCAATTAATCTAGAATGTTAAAAAATGCTTTCAAACTGTTTCGATCATTTGGAACATTTGAAGACATTATAATTTTCTTGGAGTCAGAGTAAGAGCATACCAATCATTTGTTAATCGTTCGCAAAGTCTTAGAAAATGAAAATCTATCTACAAATGAAAGCAAATGCTGTACAGCTCAAAATCAAATCAAATTTTTCGGTTTTAATATCACACACTCTGGAATCTCACCGCAAGCCTGGTAAAATCAAATTTATCTGATAATTTCCAAGACCAAATGACCCTAATGTTATTAAGAAGATTTATTGGAGAGGTCACATTTTATCATTGGTTAATTCAAATTTGACCGAACAAATGGTTTCACTTTATTAGTGTCTTTCAATACAAAAGAAACTACGCAAATTCACGTGGACTGAACAATAAGCTCGATGTTTTGAAGAAACTCCAAGAAAATACAGAGATTCTGATTCACAAAAAACATTCATTTTTGCACTGATGCATCTCATATTGGGGTCGGGCCAGTTTAAATCACAGAACTGAAGAACATAAACTTGTTCCTATTAGTTTATTCTCTAGGAAACTGAATAAGACTAAGCACAAATATTCAACATTCAACAGAATTGCTGTACTGCATATCTGGCTATCAAAAACTCCAAGCACTACTTCGATGACAACACATTCAAACTACTGACCGACCATAAACCACTGATTCACATTAATATTATGACAATCTAGTTGCAGACTTCCTAACAAGGCTGGTGATTCCAAATGACAAACTATTTGAAATTTCATAGGTTCTAGTGGCAGCCCTCCAACCAATTCAAATGCTCGACGATTATAGTGTACAGAGGTACTCTCACTTCTCGCGAGTATTCATCCATACGACACACTACCAACGTTTATCACTCAACCGGTGTCAGATGGTCAAATAAATCATTGTATCTTGGTTTGCGTCGGAAACGACACGAACGGGTAAAATTTGGATTACTTGCGACCCACCAATATCTAATTGAGTCATTATTTATTAGGCGCATTTTCATTTTGCTTACTTTAATACACCATTACCAAATTTAATCTAATATATAAAGATGAAAGTTTGTTTGTTACTCATAGAATTTCCCACCGTTGGACCTAGGGTGCTGACATTTTACATGTGACTCGGGACAGGTCATAGACTATGTTTCAACCCCAGGTGACCACCCCTAGGGTACCCTAACTCTACTCAGGGTCACCTTGATTTACTACAGTAGATACCCCAAGGTGAAATTGGCAACAATGTTACAAATAAAAGTTGTAGATTATGTTAGGTTTATAAAATAGGATTATTTCAACTTTTCATTTGACCCAATTTTTACCGGCTGGGTGCCGTTTTAAGTTTTACATTTAAATAGATAAGTGATATATAAATTACATGTACTTTTTTCTATTAAATTTTTATGTATCTTTTAAATTATTTTTTTTAATGAATAAATTGAAATAAATTTCTTTATTTTGAATCTGTTTACTATTTTTAAAATCGTGCAACGCCGGGTACCCCAGCTAGTATACTATAAACAAACAATTTTTTCATAATATTCATGTGACTTTTGTGATTGCATAAAAATTACACCAATAGATAATTAACTCAAAATTGAGTGCACATTTTTCATCATGTTATTACTGACGTATTTCGCTTTTGTCCTGTGATTTTAACTGTATGCCTCTAGTAAGTATGTGTGCATTCAATAGTAAAGTGCACTTTTTTATGTTCAGAGCCAATTGAATTTGGAAATGGTGTAATTTTTTATTTTTACTATTTGTATCGTGAAAATTAAATAACGAATTTTCCTTTTCATGACACTATTGCAATATAATTTCTTACATGTATTCTCAATTTTTTCACAAGTTTAAACAGCTGATTATAAAAAATAAAACTTAGCGATGGGAAATAATTACCAACTCAAATAACAATCAAAATCATTTTTTAAAAATTATAATTTGCTTATACCTATTTTTTACAAGCTATGTCAAATATTCCATAATCTACTTGAAATAAAATTAACATAAAATGGATAAACTTTAACGCGATATATAACATGTATAAATTATCAAAATATTGTATTCTAATGCTCAACAAATCAGTATAAAAATACATCATTTCTAAAACAAAAAAGGGTGACTTATAATTTTATATGTAAAGTAAACAACAAATTGATGTCATAAATTTTATTCTTTATCATTGACTTCAGCATACAAATAGACTGATATAAACAATTATATCTCGTAGAGCAAGAAACCAAATCTATGGATCATTCGATGAACTTTGTGCAATATGATCATGGTTCTCTAAGCGCGTATCGTTTCCTGATAAATCTTTTCGACAAATCGGACAAGTACCATGCTACAATCAGTAGTTTACAATTGAATTTCTATTTGTTTTTTAAACAATTTACTTTTATTAACCACGTTTTTAGACACTGAACATGGTATTTATGCTGACAGGGCAACTCGTACACTTCATCGGCCACCTCATAATCTGACAGACAAATGGAACATGTATCATTAGCTTCGGTGATTTTCTTGACTTCTAATTTTTCAATATCTGCCTCATTTGCTGGTGGAGGACCACTCTGTTCAAATTGATTCATAATTCTCGTCACAAAATTGTCGAAACTTTCTACATGAGAAATTTAAAATAAATTAATTGAAATTAAAAAAAAAGTAATTTTGAACAATGTAAATAACATTAATCAATAGACGGTGAAAAAATGAAAATAAACGATGAACTCTTGGATTTGCTGGTATCGATATGGGGAATATCGAGGAGTAAGATGTGCATTTCAAAATTTGAATACGAAAATCAAACATTAATTAACATATTTATTACCAAGTGTTACATATGTGACAGGGATAGTGTTGAAACGTATTGCAATTTGAATGTGTTAATTATATGGACTAGTTATTGATATTCACATTGTATTATTGGACTATCAGTGCGGTGGTAGTCGGCTTGTTAAGAAATACTCCGCTAATAAATCTAATATCTATTTTATATTTTTTAAAACAAAAATAAATCAAAATTATAATCGATATTCTAAAAAAAATAACCAAAATTCTATATTTAACAAATGATACAATTTGATTTGAATTTTCATGTACCATGTTCCTCTATTATAAGCCCGGGTTTCTATTTACTATATATTTACATCAAATTCACTTGAAAAGGGCAGTGCCGAAAATTCGTGAGTATCAACAAACATCGATATATTACTGATTAATAGTCTTCAAACTCTATTTTTATAAATTATATATATATATATATATATATATATATATATATATATATATATATATTTGATGAAAATTATTATAGGCTATACATTATGGGTTAGGCTGTTTATTTAGATATTGTATAAAAATAGAGTATAAAAAATATAGAGTATTTTCTCTTATTAGAAAAATAATTAATCGATTAAAACTACGCATCCAATAGTATCCTTCCAAACAACGCTAAACACATAATTATTATAATAATATCAATTAAAGAAATAGGAATAACCTTAAGAAACATAATATAAAATACTCATCCAGTATAGATAAAATCACATACAAAGATTGGAAAATAATAAACCCTGACTTTACACTCCTTTTTGCCCTCTTTAATGGCATAACTTGAAATAGAACTACGCCAAATAATTGGAAAAATTTTAGTACTAAACTAATTTTTAAAACGGGTAAAGAAAACATTAGCGACGATACCTCCTCTTGGAGACCCTTACAATCTTAGATACAGCATATAGATATTAATCAAAAAGCGATAGGCGGGTGCTCTGAACACAATACAGTTTTGACTAAGGTCTCAATAACAGTTTTGTTAAATTATGAATATAAAATTTTGTATGGGAAATAATCTATTGCAGTATATTTCAAATTCATTTGATATTAAAAAATAGAACAAGTAATAATTGACTTAAATACAAAAGAAAAGTTAAACTTTCGATATATATATATATATATATATATATATATATATATATATATATATATAGACTTTAATGGACACTTTTTTCTGTGTCAATATGAACATCAGAAAGTATCTAGCGGTGAGATGGTAAGTTTGCCTCGATGTATAACAATCTTATTTGAAAACGAGGTAACTCATAGGCCAAAATTTTACATGACTATTTAGAAAGGTTGAGATAAATATTAAAATAAAGTTATCAAAATTTTTATGTAAAAAGATAAAAATGTAAAAACGTTGAAATTTCGAATAGTTTTGAATGAAAAAATCAGACAAATTTTAGAACACCGTTTTCCAAACAGAACAATTTTCAATAAAAGTTAATTTAAAATGTTTAATGAAAATAAATGTTTGCTATATTATTTGAAATATTATGTAGTGTTGCAACATTTTTGTTGAATTATAGAAAAGAATTTTGTTGCTGTAGAAAACATCTATTTACACAATATATTCTATTCGTTGTAAGTAATTAAGAAATAAAAATTCATTATACAAACTGTCTCAATTTGGAACCCGTCATTTGGACCTAGGATTTTAGCGGTCAGGTGCATAATAGTTTCTGGGTTATATTGATCTTACCCGAAAATTTTCATTGTGAGCCCGGAGCCCAAGAGTAATCGTCAAATTTGGAGTGTCCAGGTTAAAGTGATCGTATTTGCATCGCTAGGTTTAGGTTACAAAGAACAATATAAGGCTTTATAATATTTCAATTTTAGATTAATATACATTCAAAATCACTTATGGATAGATACAAAACAAGTTAAGGTTAATGACTAAATTTGTATTTAAATTTTGAGTAATAATGAAAAGTTAACTTTTTTATTGGTCAATAATAATGAACATCATCATAGCCTTTTGAAAATAATGAATTTTCTTCAAGACTATTACAAATGATTCTTATAATTTTTCTTATAATTAAGAAAGACTATTGGGGGAAGACAGTAAAAATTTTACAATAACTTAATTTTAATGGATAAATTTGTGTTGCATTTTTTTCTGAAATTCAATTGTCTATCGTGCCAACGATTTCAAAGCTAAATAACGCAACTCTTTCAAAATTCAAAAATAAAGTTTTGATTAATGGGGAAATCATAGATATTAAAACAATTAATCAAATTCAAATTGCCTTTTATCAATTATTCTGTTTCAAATAATTTATCCAATTAAAAAATTTCTTTTAAGGCTGTTATACTATATTAAATATCTTTTTTTAATTTTCAACGAGAAAAATTGCTAAAAATGAACCGTAATCATCATTTTAATTTAAAATTAATGATAACTCTGAATAAAACTGAACATAAAGCATAATATTAATTTAATAATTGCTTAATTTAAATAAGATTTAAGTTATGGGGATAAATTTATACAAGAGGCTATAAATATTTTGCTATAAAATTAAATTACTACTTTAATCGACAACTTAAAAATCAACTAATATTCATTAGCAATAATATATTAAATTATCTACGGCAACCAACCAAAATCAAGTTTTTGTTTGCATTAGTAATTTATGATTATTGATTACCAACAGATAATATTACAAAATAAATTAAATGTGCATTATATTATAAAATTGATATTTATTTTTGTCTTAAACATTTCACATAAATTAGAATTACATACAATAATTATTTTGAAAATATTGATATATTATTTTATATTGTTAACAAACTTTATTTTAATGATATAAAACAATCATAACATAAATATGCACAAAATTAATATCAAAAACTAACGATCTGAAAATATGTAATCTGACGGATCTGATCTGAAATCTAGAGGTAGCAATCCACCAAATAAATTTGAAATTAGTTGGCCAAAAACACTATTTCTGTTATCAGGATCCTAAATTAACATTTAAACCTAAATTAGCATCTTAATTTAACTAACTCTTGGAGTGATAAAAAAAGAACCATCAGTTTCATTTGTAGTACTTCCACTAGGTATATGGCGAATAATATGGAAAACATTCAAGGCATCCTAATAAAGAATAAAATTAACACAAAAATGATATGTTTAGAAATAAAGTTTATGAAAAAATTATAAAATAGATAGGAATTAATTCCCATTAAACTGAAATTATTAAGCTTACATCATCACTTTCCATTCTAAATTAATAAAAATTTAAAAATCATTTGTAAATAATTTAAATATTACGAGTTATCAGATTCAATTCTTTCAATAAATCCATCATTGCACGTCACACATTTACCATCCTAAATATAAAATTCATTTAAATTAAAGAAAATTAACAAAACCTGAGATATGTGAACGTCCCTGTTACATTTATGACAATAGTAATTATCTGTATTAACCGTAGCCATTAAACAGATTTAAAAATAATTAATTTAAGTGTTTTTAAAACAACGATACAAATAATGAAAAAAAGTGTTTTATTTATTATATAAATTTTATTTTTAATTCTACTACTTTTCTATCGAATAAAACTTAAAAGCATTTTATATTAAAAATGATTTGGAATAAATTCTGAATAACATCTTGTTAAAAAATAATTCATTCTGGTAATTTTAATTTTTTAAACTTCATAAGGTTTTGTGGTCATTTTGACCATAAACATAAACTTAATATTGTGAAAATAAGTACTCTTGTTCTTTTTTGAAACTACTCTTTAGTCGGGAATTACCGTTAATTCCCAAAATGTCAATAAGAATGGAAAACTAATGAAAGTTAGAGTAAAATTTTCGTTTAATCTTTCTGTACCCGTTTTCGTTAATAATATAGATGGTTTATGGATAGTTTCCCAAGATAATTTACTTCTCTTTTCAAAATTTTGCATTTTACACTAAATATCTTGAACCCATACCTTTTAATTCGTTCTAATACTTTATTCAATCTACTATTGATCTCATTAATTTGTTGGTTACTTAGGGGTGTGTCATTTTTACATTTTAAAATACGTTAGGGGTAATCATAATCGTTCGACTCTTTCCTAAGCACCTCCATGACTATTGCAATTTAAACCATTTGTGTACCCATGGCGACGACCATGTTGGTACTGTACACAAAGGTGAAAAAACAATGAGCAGGTGAGCTCTATTACTAAAACTACTCCCCATTGTATTTTCTTTTCGGGTTCTAGACTGCCGATAGAAGGTCTTACGTCATTATTCGCTATGTATACTGTTTTTGGATCGTTGTTGGTCCTCAATTACGGGTATTTCCAATTGCTCTCTTGTAAAATTTTGTGCAGGGATCCGCCCTTATTTTCCATCTAATAATTATTGTTCTACACTTCCTACAATATCCAAATTATTCTTCAAAAAATTTGAGCAGGGATCGGCCCTTATTTTCAAGTTAATCCACACTTCCCATAATATTAAAATGTTCTTCAAAAAATTTGAGCAGGGATCTGCCTGTATTCTTAGTCCTAACCTATGTTTGACCAAAGTACTTCCAGCGACGGACCCGCGGAGAAGCCTCCACATTTCGGCCCAAAATCAGCTGCGCGATTGAAAAGCCAGCATACCCACCAGTCTGAGCATCCCGAAGGTACCCCAAACCATGATATGCTGGATCTCAATTCCACGGTACTATCGTTCATAATCAATAAGTAATATAATTGAACTCAATAAAAACTATTATTTAAAGCTTGAAACTAAATGAAATTAAACCATTAAAAAGGACAACAAAAGAAAATTTAACTGAGACATTAATTGCATATAAAATTTATTAATTAAAACACTTCGTAAAAATTACAATAAGAATAAAAATAAATTACCAAATCCACGATGGCATAAAATCGAAAACTGAGAGCTTTACTGTCTGCAAATTACATTGTGGTGCTGAAAAAAAAGTTTTTCAAATGAATTTGTGATCAGTATTTATACTGATTTTGCATGCGCATTCATGCATGCGCTGTCACTCTATCCAATCAGAGTGCGAGAAGTTTTGACTTAATTTTTCATACATGCATGAGTGTATGCAATCATTTATCTGTTTTTAATTTCATTAATTTAATTAATTAATTATTTAATTTTTATTAATTTTAATTTTATAAATTTTATAATTTAAATAATTTGAGTTATATTAATTTTTATTAATTTAAACATTTTTATCTTTAAATTTAATAAGTTACATAACCATTTAATTCTATAAACTTTACAATTTACATAATGCTAACTAATTTTATTATTTTGACGATTTAATTTTTATATTGTTTAAATAATTTTCAACTAATTCTATTTTACATTTTATTATTTTTCTATCGAAATTTTTGAGTGTTGAATTTTTCTGTTAAATTTATTTATCTCTTTATTCTATTATACGGGGTTTATTGACTCTTAATGTGTGATGAAATTTATTTTATTTATTTTATATTAAACCTTGGTCATAAATTTTTTCAACTTTGCGGTTTTTGTGTTAGGTATTTTCGATCGATTAAAACAAACTCTCAGTTCTCGGTTTCAGTCCAACAAATCGAATTTCCAAAAATAAGTATATCATCCAGAACATTGTGTTACAAATTCAAATTAGTGGTGGGTTACAAGTAATCCATATCTTACGCTTTCGTGCTGTTTCCAGAGTAACTCAGAATAAAATAATGTTGTACCGCTTGATACCCGTTGTGTAATCAACGTTGGAACTGTATCGAGTGTGTGAGTACTTCGAAAGTGAGCGTACCTTATACATTATAACCGGCAAGCACTTAAATGGGTTCGCGGTCTTTCGTTTGAAGGTCTATGCTCAACTTTCTTTTAGGTCCCTCTCGGTTTGTCGCCTGTTAATAATAAACGCTTAGGAATCTACAAATATATATTTAAATACAAATTCTTGCATAAATCTGGTATTATTAAGACATCCGATTTAAATGGCGAATTAATTAATTTAATAATAATACTAATTATGCGTGCCAGCATTTATACTTATTATACTTTTACTATATAATAGTATTTGCTACTTATAATACAATATATATTTTATTTATAAATTAATTATTTAAATACCCTTAACATATCCCGTGTTTAAAAGGTTTTAGCCATTCAACGTTGCGAATTATAATTTTTCCATCTCTGTCTCGTAATTCATAACTATTTGCATGGATCTTTCTAATAATGACAAAAAGTCCTGTATATCGGTCCTCCTCTTTTTTTCTCAAATCTACTTTAACTAAAACTTCTTCATTTATATCGAATTCTCGGTGTATCCGGTTCTCATTTTTATAATTTAAATTTTTTTGTTTTGATTGCACTTCCTCCACTATTTTACTTCTATCGTTGTATATTCTTTTATTATTGTTCCATTCTCTAGATATCCGAAAACCAAATAGTGCTTCTGATGGACTCTTTCCAGTTGTGCTTTCAATGGAAACATTTAAAGTAAACTCAATTTCAGGTAACACTTCAAACCAATTCCTCTTAAGTTTATCTCTTAATGATGTACTGATAAAATCTCGTATTGTTCGAAATTGTCTTTCAATCAAACCATTAGTGTTATGATGATAAGGGCTAGAAAATTGCAGCTGTATATTGTGATTCTTAGCCAACTCTTTTATCAAGTTAGACTCAAATGTTTTTCCACAATCAACATGAATAATTCTAGGTTCCCCGTATTTTAATATCCAGAATTTCACAATAGTATCCGCTGTAGTTTTTTCGCTGTCAGCGAAATGTATCGCCTACACATATCTATAATTCCCAAATATATTTCTTTCCATGAATGTTTGCCTATAAAGGTCCACAAAAATCTATCGCTATAACCTCAAACGGTTCCGCCACTTGTGTTTTTACAATTATTTCTTTTGTTTTTGTTGTCAATGTCTTTCGTTTCTGGCATATTTCACAACTTTGAATATATTGAGTGACGATTGTATTAATTCCTCCATATCGTAATTAACTTTTATATAATCGATTACCTTCCTGCATCCAGCGTGACACAACATTTTGTGCATGTCTTTGACAAATTCTATTCTATTTTCTTTTGGAATCCAAATTTTATTTTCTCTTGTTAAAACTAAATCTTCGTTGATTTTAAATCTTGCAGTCTCATTTTTATCAATTGCTTTTCTCATATGTTCTATCTCTTCATTACCTTTTTGCCAATGCAATCCATGTTTAGTAGCTGTCATTGCCAACAATCTGGTTTTTACTTTCTCTGTCTTGGCATCTTCATGAATTTCCATACACTATGTAAATCTCCCACATATATCTCTCGATAACACGTCAGCGTTCGAATGGTCAATTCCTTTTCGATATTTAATGTCCATATCTAAACTACTCAAGAAGTTTATCCATGTCTGAAATTGTGTCGTTAGAGGTTTTTTTGTTGTCATCATAAATGTTATAGCCTTGTGATCCGTTCTTAGCTGGAATCGCTTGCTGTAAAGATAGTGCTTAAAGTGCTGTGCAAAGTAATAAATTGCTAAAAGTTCCTTTCTCGTGATACAGTATCCTATTTCATGTTTACTCATCGTATGTGAACCATATGCAATAACACGTTCATTACCTAGATCATCAACCTGTGACAAAACAGCTCCTATGGTGTCGAAACTGGCATTCGTATCCAAAATAAATTCTTTCTCATAATCGGGATATATTAGAACTGGTGTAGTTGATTATGTTTTCTTCAATTCCTCAAAACTTTCTTGACATTATTGTGACCAAACTAACTTGTCTTTATTGTTTCCGCACATCGATTCTAATAATCTTGCAAATTTTGAATAATTTTTTATAAATTTTCTGCAATAATTACACAGTCCTAAGAAACTCCTCAATTGTTTTAAACATTTTGGTCTTTGAAACCCTTTTATTGCTTCTATTTTAGCTTCATCGACATTAACACCTTCACAAGTTATAATGTGACCAAGAAATTTTGTCTCCTTCACCAAAAATTTGCATTTTTCAAGATTTATTCTCAATCCTGCTTCTTTTATTTTTTCTAATACTTCATTTATTCTTTTTATATGATCTTCTTTGTCTTTTGAGAATATTAAAATATCATCAAAATACACTATAGCCATTTTCCATAATAAATTTCCTAAAACCATATTCATTAATTTTTGGAATGAAGCTGGAGCAGCGGCAATCCCGAATGGCATCCTATTAAAACATAACTGCCCAGATCTTGTTGAGAACGCTGTATTTTCTTGCGAATTTGCTGTCAATTCAACCTGATAATACGCGCTTCCCAGATCAATGGTGCTAAAGTACATTGATCCATTTAATGAATCTAACATCTGTTCGATATTAGGCATTGGGAAGATTTGTCTTTCTGTCATTTTATTTAAACTTCTAAAATCTATACATAATCGAATATCATTTTTCTCCTTCTTCCAGACACATACTAACGGCGTATTCCACGGTGAGTCACACTTCCTAATTATGCCGTTTTCTTCCAAATTTTTAATAGCTTCTTCAATTTTTTCTTCTAGGTGGGCTGGCTGTCTTCTTGGGTTCAAATGGATTGGTCCTTCAACAGTTTTAATATCATGCTTTAATAGATTGGTTTTGCCTATATCCCACTTATCTATCATAAATACTTCGGCATTTTTTTATTACTCCATAAAGCTTGTTGTCACACCTTAATCCTATTAATTCTATTGCTCTTTTAAATCGAAATTTATCGCTCGTTCTTTTCCCAAATTTGGCATCAATGTTGCATATTTCCATATGATTATATTCGGTTGCATTTGCGCTGTTATTTCCGATAACCTTCATTAGTTTTATGTCAAACCTACATAATAAATCGATTCCTCCAATTATCGATGGAGATACGTTTTCAACTACTACAAAAACAATATTTTCTTCTCTACTTCCTATATTTATTCTAAGCTTGATTCTTCCCAAAGTTTTTAATGGACTACCATTTGCGCACCAAATTTTGTCTCCGTGTTCGTTTAAAACTGGATTTCCGATCTCCTTTATAATCGAACTATCAATCACATTCATTCTAGCTCCGGTATCCAACAAACAATTCTTAAAGTAATTATTTATGCCTATTATTACACTTGGACGTCCAACCATTTTATCATAAACAATATTATACTGATCCTTCTTCAAATATGTTTCATTTCTATATTGTATTTTACAGTCACATGCATCAAATATTCTATCCTTTTCATTATGTACAAAAATCATATTTTCTGCTTTTTTTAATTTTTTTACGTCATCTATCGATAAAATCTGAGTACAATTATTTTTGCATTCTTTTTTATTATCGTCATCAATTTTTATTTTTTCAAAATTGTTTTCATTCGGCATATTTAAAATAATTGCATAATGAATATCAGTAACTTTATTTTTTACCGACTTTTTATTTCTTACATTTTCTATTATTTCACATTGATTCGCTTTTCTAAAATTTGTTTCTAGCTCACAATTATTTTCAACTATATCGATATTTCCTACAATTCTACTGCTACAATTATTTCTAATTACATTATTCTCATCCAACATTTTATTATTTACTTTATTTAAATTATCTACGAAGGAAATTATACTATTCACGTTATTATTAATATTTTCTATATTATATACATTATTTACAAAAGGAATTATACTATTCACTTTACTATCAATACTATTAATATATTTATATCTACTTATACAATTATACTGGCATACACAATCGTCATTATTACCCATTAATTCGTTGCTCCGATCATCTCGCCCAACGATGAAGCTTCTTGGTTTGGGTAGTCTTCGTCTTGACATGAAATCTTTTCATCGTTCTCGGCTTGATCAGTCTGAAACGCGGCTATCTGTGTCCGTTTCGGTGGTCCACGCTCGTCTGTGTTTCTTCTTCTATCTGTCTGATTCCAGCATTGAAATCGTAGGTGGCCTCTTCTACCGCATCCTGAGCACGATATTGATGGGCATTCTCTTCTTTTGTGTCCAATATCTTTACACGCAAAACATCTCATCTCTGCATTCTGTGCTCTCTGATTGCACTCTCTGGATGTTGGATGTGAAATTCTTGACATTGACATGGAAGCTCTTGTTGTTAAGAATTACAAACATTTCAGTTTATATATGGTTCGAACAGAAACCTTTAAGACTTTCTGTGAAGCAATGGATAAAGCTACAAGTCTCTACAAAAACATTCATCAACAAGATTTCTGAGATTAGAGCCGGCAATTAACCGACTGATTGAGTTTATGATCCTTTGAAGCAATACTTTTTGTCATTAAAAAATGTCCTCCAAGATTTTAACTATTTTTCGAGAATCCAGCTGGAAAATTCTGGATTTTGTTCATTGTAAATCAGCTGAAAAATTTTAACTCTACGATTAAAAACATTGAATTTACACGGACGAAATCTTTCAAAGCTGCTAATAAAATGACAAGATTAAAGGGGACGATGCAGAATAGAAAGGATTTCTCTTTTATAACTCGAGAATCTCAACTTGAATATCACGCTAAGAATATGTTAAGTCACTTAGCACAGTTTTTACTTGAGGAAATATAATTACATCAATAGTTATTTTCAAAATTTTGAACCAGAATATATTGGTGAACTTTTTTCTAAAAATTTACGGATTATTATATAAAATGGTATTGAACATAAATTTTTCTATTAAATTATTTCAATATTGAATGAAAACTGTATTTCTGTTACACCATAATTTTGTCATTTACATTTTATCTATCATAACGTGACTATAGGTATATCACCATTGTTAATTTTAGTATTAGAAGCGCAAGTCTAATAAAATATTTATTGGAAATATTTTCCATTAATTGAAATAAAGCAGGTCTTTCATTTTTCTTATAAAAATAAATATAATTATTAGCAATTTTGATCGAAATAAAAAATGCCAAAAACTAAACTGAATACTTTTACTATTTGGTATAGAGTAATCTACACAAAATACACACTGCAGGCAGCACATTGATACGAGCTTCATAGCCCCGTTACACTGGTGGCGCAATCCGGGTATGCCCGTAGTGTTGACATTGTAGGGCCCCTAGTCAAGATGGAGCCCAGGGCTACAACCACATAAGCTCCCTCTTAATCCGGACCTGATCTTGAATTTCAATTTTTATCAATTTTGATTGCGATACTTGACAGGCATGATGGATTTCGCCATTTTTATAGAATATTCTAGATTTTCGGGTTATTTCTATTAATTTTATGGTGATATTTTTATGAAGATCTTTCTAATTTTCATACATACTTTCTCTTATCGCCATTACTTCAAATTTATTTACTTTTGTTATGTGTCTATGTTGTATGCCAGTTAGTTTTCATGTTATACTTTTTGCTTTTGTTTCATTTTTACTTTACTTTTGTGTTTATCATTTTGATATTGTGTAAATTCTTATCACTGTGTCTACTCGATGTTTTGACGTGTTTTCAATTTAACTCTAATTGGTGTTGTGTCTGCGTAAGCTTACAATCAGTTTTTGCACAACACAATGAAGTAATTGAACTCCTTGGCACTTGTGAACGCCGGTCTAACTCTTAGTTGTTTGATGATCTATACACAAGTATACGGAAAACTTGCCTGAGAAAGTATAATATAAATGTTACTACGACATTAGTGAATTGTTATAAATTGTTTGCATCTTTTATATGGCATTAAACAACTTTTAGTTAATAATTTAATTTATAATCCTTCTTTTGTTCATTAACTTAATCATAAAACTTAAAAATTGAATTAATTATTTAAATGAAGTATGATTGTTAAAGCATATACCTAATAACTTTCTAGGCACTGTCTATCACTTACAAGTCCGTCGACTCTCATGAAAGTCGTTTAGATCCACCAGAGCCATCAAATGTTGCCTCCACTGGTACCCTGTCCATAGAAAGAAAGGAATAAGTGTAAGAAAGGAATAAGGAATAAATTCAAAAAATAATTATTTTAATCAAAATTTTAATTAACATTTTGATCTCAACATTCTCTCAAACGTTTTTTAAATGAATATAAGATGGAAATTACAATTTCAACTTAATTTGTTTAACTTTTTAATTAACTATTTATTTTAAGGTCTCACTCTATTGCTAAGTTTAAATGTAAAAATCACCTTACCTTTGTTATAAGTGATTTAATATTTCTCACCACAGTTAATTTATGAAAAGTACAATGTTAGATAAAGATGGATAAAAATAGTGAATCTGGAAATTCTGTTGGAATCAATTTCACACTTGAACGAAAGTTCACGTGGAATACTAATGCT
Source organism: Schmidtea polychroa (assembly GCA_959609185.1). NCBI lineage: Eukaryota > Metazoa > Platyhelminthes > Tricladida > Dugesiidae > Schmidtea > Schmidtea polychroa. Next base: position 70,413 of record CAUHTR010001002.1, on the reverse strand, counting down.
GTATGTCAAAATTTATTCAAATGAAATAAGTCAATTTATGTATATTAGGAAATTGTTCAACTTCTTTTATATGCTCAAAACGAAGGAAAACTTATTTCAAACATTATTAAAATTAGGTATAAATTCAATAAATACAAAGCAAATTTTATTGTATATTATAGACCACCAAATGGCTCACAAATTCTTTACACTAGAAATTTGTGTAACAAGGTAAGGAATTCTGATGGATATATTTGGCAAAAGAAGAATCAAAGAAAAACGACAAGAGAAAACCAAATGCTTTTTCGTGTCAATGGAGTTGAAGTTACAATTTTTAAAATTGATTACATAATTTATTATTTTTTTAGTGCTTGCTTGCAAAATATAGCCGATCAGCAATTTTACCATCCTTTCAAAGACGATGTTATTTTTTACGCCAAGTAGGATATTGTTAATTAAATAAAAATAAATTTAATAATAATTAATAATAGTTGAAATAATAAAATTTAGATTAATATAAATAATATAATAAAGTATTGATAATATTAATAATTATAATAATAGTGATAATTATTAAAATAATAAAATTTTCAAAAATTATAATATATTCATACCGGAAATTATTTTAACACATTTTAAATTTAAAATTAAATTTGCATAATTTGTCTAATATCTAATTGAATTTATTAAAAAGGATTTTTTTTTGAAATTTTTAGTTATTTAATTGGAAATGTTACTATATATTATATATATTATATATAACATTGATAAATATTTAAAATTAATTTTTCAATTTTTCTCAGAATGAAAATAAATGAAATATTATCAATAAAGAAAACCGATAAAAAGTGACCATAAAACCCTAATTTAAATTTTATACATTTTATGTGGAATTAAATGCAGATTCACACGTTACTGTCGATTTAAGGCTGAGTTCTATATTTCCCTAGACTAAAATTTGTTTTCGAACGGTGTTCTCTTTCTATTACACGATTTTATTATCGAGTCATGTGTAATAACTTAGACCTGAGTATACTGTTAATGACGCTGTTGTACACATTTTTTCCAGTCACAGTATCTTTGAGAAATTCCATAGATAACAATTCTTCTGCAATTTCGAAGTTTTCGTCAATTCCTCTTATGTTAACGAGTAACTGAGCAGTGTCCTGAATATCAGTACCCTCATCTAAAGCAATAGAAAACAACTGAAAACAGTCACTGTCTGTTAGCAGCTGTTCTTGAATATTCACTAAAATCGTTCCATTTTCCTACATATCCCAAGCCGGTTCCTGCACGAAGAGTTTTCGAACCACCCTCTAACATGCATATCTTTACTAATATATACACATTCTCGCCTTTTACCACATAGTCACTTATCAAAACGTCACGATCTGCCATCCTCGATCTTTCTCCATTAACTATACAAATCTCATTAAAATCATCAATTTTCTCCCGACGATCATTAACTAACATACATTTGATGAAATATTCACCAGCATTGCTCATTTCTATATTATTCGATAAAATAACTATAATAATAATCTCGATGAGCCTTCCCTCTCCTCACAACTGTACTCCGACTCCCCAGTACGGTTGTTGTTCGTTTAAAGATGAAGCAATAATTGTCTTAGATAAAAATGGAATCTTAATCCATTGCAATTCAATTCCGTCATTTGCTGCATCAATAATAATTCCGTATTTCTTCATGCTTCTAAATGCTATATAAATATGTGAAAATATATTAGGCATAATGTCAAAAACATGACTCTATTGCAGACATATGGTCATATCGCCTGTCCATTATAATATGTGGCCGATTCTGCTCCTTGTTTCTCCACATACGAAATGGCAGCACATTGCAAACACTATCCAAACCTTTCTAGTGTTCTGATCCCTTGATAACCTTTGACAAGTTGTGGTGACCCAAACAATAAAATCAATAAAAAAGTAAAATCAATCTCTAAAACATCGGATAATTTATTGGTACCATGTTTGTCAGTTACAAATTTTATATAATGGAAGAATAATAATTTATCTATCGAAAAAATTGTACATCGCTGAAATGTAGCCAGACATGTAGTAGTATAGGTTAAATTAAAATGATATGAAGAAACCACAAAAGGGTAGCTAAATCAAATTAGAATCTAGTAACCTACAAATTTGAAATTGTAAAATTATACAAAAAACACGTTTTTGTTTTGAAAAATTAATTTTCAGAAGGTCTCACAGTTTGGGAACCAATTATCTATCAAAGTATCTAGCTAAGTCTAAATGCGAATATTCGTATATATGTATACTTTTAAAAACTTTTATTTAAAACATTTATTAAAAAAATACTGATATAACAGATCAATGGATTTTAAACTTCTTTTGCTGTGCATCTCGTACAATTTCCAAAGATTGTGAAACCATTACAATATTTATATCTTACTTTTATCTTCATTATCATCAAATTTTAATTGGATATTCAATGAAACAAAATTTTTTATGGAGCAACATAACTAAATGATAGACGAAATTTAATGATGATAAGAATAAATGAGTTAAGAATTCCAACAAAATTAAATCTCTGAAAAACCACAAAAGTCTAATCTTAGGTTTTTAATCAAATATGATGGAATATATTCTAAAACTGAACTATGATAAGTTACTTCATCACGATGTTTAATATGGATAAGATCAACTAATTCCCTCAGTGTTGCCATAAAATTACACATTTATCACAGTCAGGAATGTTTTACGGAAAATGATTATGATTTCTTCCCAAACTACTTATTTCTGTATGATATAATTATAGTGTTTTAGTTCAATTTTCTAATGCACGAAAAGATATTCCCCTAAAGTACCTAAAAGATTTAAAACTTGTCTATTTTTCAGACTTGTGCATAAGTTGGCAGATAGAAAAATTTGAAAAATATTTTCTCACTGAATGTTGTTATTTTATAAAAATAGGCTGAAACCTTCTAAAACAGTGTTTTTCCCCCCAAAAAGTTGGTAATAAAAAAAAATTACGAAATCTATATCAAGCTTTTTATTGTGAAAAAGTCTCTTCTGTGGATCAAAATGACAAAGAATTGTTTTTGTTACCTTTAAAAATCTCTCGTAATCATATTTAATTAGTATAGAGAAAAAAGTACCTTTTTTATGTATGATTGGAAAGTCAAAAAATTTGTAAAAATATTTGATTTTTGGGCAGGTGTGCCACGAGCGAGAAAAATCTGAGAAACACTGTTCTGAAAAAATATTTCGTTTGCTGCTCATAGTTTAGAGATAACCATCTTCAGATGATTAATTATATTCAAATTCGTTTGTAATTTCATCATTAGTGAATTAATGAAAATCTATTTTTATTCTATTTATATATTTATATTTATGTATTTTATCTAGCTATAATTGATAATTAAGCTCAAAATAAAAATAACAATCACCGAATGTAAATTTACAAAACTTATCATTTACTATATATTAATTAAAAAGACTTCTGAGTACTTTTGCTTTTCTAAAGACTTCATCTATCATAGTTTAAGTAAGTATTTGCAACAGACTTCAAGATTTTAGATTTCTATTGAGAAAAAAATTCTGAAACTTATTTATTTATAGAAAACTTTTGACTCTTCTTAAATATTTATAAAAAATCTCTGAGTACAGATGTCATAATTAAATACTCAAACAGATTTTCCACTCTAAATTCTGTACTATATATTAACTATACGGAAAAAGGTTTCACAAAGTATTTCATGAAGCATTAGTCTTTTTCATATGCGAAGATCATTAGAATCATTAACCGCACCTGAAAATTAAACCGTTGGTTATATTTAACATGTATCTATTATCCCAATACCACATTTTTGATTACATTCCCTTATTGTTATTAAATATTAAATAAATTATTCACAATTCACTAAGTGAAAAGGTTAAACGAAATTGTGACTCTATAAAATGAAATATATATTCAAAAACAATAGTTACGTAAATAATTATCCAGCGTGATGTAATCATGAAATATTAATTTTTAAACATGTGAGATAGGTAACAGTTGACAGTTAAATAAGCAATATAAATTTCATTCAAGTTACCATGTTAGTTCGTTGTCAGTACAAAATGAATTCTGTAATTCTAGCGCTATTCTGGTTGTCTATAATTTTAGATCATTTCTGATTGGCCAGTTTTATTATTATTTGGCACTAGAAGGAGTGAAATTTAGTATATACATATATTGCCCAAAAGAAGTCAAAGTGACTGCATTGTTAAAGTATACTTAATGGGTAAAAAATGTATTTAAAATTAATTTTTAATGTTATTATATATTTTTTAAAGTTACATAATATGTTATTAGTAAATATTAAATAATAAAAATAATTTACTTCACTTCAAAAAGCAATTTAAAGATTTTTACAAATAAAAGTGCAAATTTTTTTGCGTACATTTTTCGCAAACATACATTTTACATATTTCACAAATATTATTTATTTTGTTAGGGCAAAGTCGTATCCGAAAAAAGCTGTGTTTGTTAGAATGACTTGTATTTGATGATGTGCAGTTGACCTTTGTTGGTCCTCAGGTTTTAGTGTATTTTCTGTTTTGTATTTCTATATTTGGTGGGAAGCTTATTATGCAATTGAAACAAGAAGTCTTCGTTTTATTTGTATTCTTGTCGTTTCTTTATATATGATTCAATCATTTATAGCAGCCCAATCTAAAAATATTTGTAGGGGCCATCTACGAGAACAAGCTTTTATTCTATATTTTCTGGGCATCGGTCTTATCAACTCCAAAATTTGTTATAATGAAATAGTAACATTTTTTATTACTTTTATAAATTTTCACAAAAAATAAAACTTAGAGAAACCACTTTTTTCATATAATGTAATGCTTTTATATAATGTAAAAACACAATTCTCTAATTTACCGTATTAGCCCGAATATAACGCGACAATTTTTAACATTTTATTTTTATTAAATTTTGGTTTAAATTAATTAAATTTATTGTCATGAATATAACCTACTAACGGCCGTACCCGATGTTGTTTTAGATTGACGATCTTTGATGTCGCAAAATTTCTTTTCGATAGTTGTCCTCTCTTATGAGCTACTATTATTTTATTAAAAAAAACTGTTTAATCGTAGAGCTGATTCATACACAACGTTTCGGGTTTTTCCATCAGGCGCAAAAACAAATAAATTCTTCCCGGTCCCCTACTCTTGAACACGCACGTACAGCTGACCATGTGAAAAGCAAGGAGTTTACAGACTGATACCAGCAACCTTGAGTGATTGACTTTGAGCCTTATTGATAGACATTGCGAAAGTCAAACGTACTGGAAATTGAAGGCGCTTGAACTCAAATGGCATATCACTGGGAATCATGGGAATTCGTGGTAAAACACATCCTCCCCCTTTGAACAACCTGTCAAAATAGTAGCTTCAATCACATGAAGCATTAGACTTTTCACGCCAAGCCTTGTACCATTGCAGAGTCTCAGAAGCGTAATCGGAGAACCAACCTTGAGTATCAAGTTGTGTGATGGCATTCCAGGAGGTTCCAGCGAGTTGAGAAATTCAGTGGGATATTGTACTGCTTGGTCAATGTCCACAACTGTATCAATTGACTTGTACGATGTGTCTTTTCCAGGTAACTGGTCTCCAAGAAATGCTTCGATGTTGGTGTTGTTCCTGACATTAGTGATTCCAAAGGTTCAGGTGGAGGCTGAAGCGATGGTAGTTTTACCTTACCATTGGAGCAACACATACCTGGTGCTTCTCCAGGCCATTTGAGTGCATCACAATATTGGCAAACATTGGTCATTTATCTAATATCAAGTTGAGGATGACTGTCATAATTTTTGGCTGGATCATATTGAAACGCTTCACGTTCCATGAATGTTGATCTTCGCTCCGAGTTCGCCTCTGTTTCGAAGTCTTGAGGCAGTATGTCTTGCTCGATCTTCCTCCCGTCGAGCTTGTCCCTGTTCTGGAGTCTCAGCTACCATTGAGGCAGCATGTCTTGCTCGATCTTCCTCACGTCGACGTTGTTCTTGTTCTGGAGTTTCGGCTGCTCTGGAAGCTGCTTGTCGTAAACGTTGATCATCAAGCCGAGTGCGTGTCTGCTCCGGCGTTTCCGCTGCTCGGGAGGCTGTCAATGCCCTCGAAGCTGATGTACTTTTGCCTATTAAGGTTCTTCTTTTTGGTGGCATTTTGAAGATTTTCTAATAAAGTAATATAGTTTAGCAATATCTTGAAAATTATCTTGAAAATTTGTTCTTGAAGTCACAATCAAAAATACCTTGATAACCCAAACGCAGATCCGTTTAAAATGTGAAATAGTTCTAAAATACCAGTTTGATGAAAAATTGGAAAATTGATCTCAGAATCTTTATGAGAAATGGCTTTGAATGATGTTTTAAACAATTTTGAAGTTGATTTGTAGTTAAGAAAGTTTCTTGGTAAAATGTGTTTGGTAATGAGAGAAATATTGCGATTTGTATATATATATATATATATATATTTATTCTTTTATTCTTTTATTCTTGAATTATTGAGGAAGCAATCACGCGCACAAACTCTCTTGAAAAAATATTTACTATAGGACCCCCCCCCCCCCCCTGATGTGAAAATTTTGCGTTGAAAACTACCCTATGACATTCCGCTGATCGAAAGGGTATTCCCTGCCAAATTTCATTGCATTTGGTTGTACCGTGTCCAAATGCATAAATAACAAACAAACAAACAGACAAACATTCTTCTTTATATATAAAGATGTATAACTTTTAATTACCTAACCAAACGCTTATCTGATTGAATTTTCCTTAATTTTAATTTTTTTATGAGTATTTTTTTTCTAAATTCGGGGTCGCGTTATATTCGGGCTAATACGGTATATAGCAGAGTTGTAAAACAATACATCTTATTTTTTTGTTTTGCTGCTTTTGGTAGTTTCTTTTTGTTTCATCTAATAGTTCCAAATAGAATTGTTTTGTTAGCCATTAACTTTGATGCTAACGACATGCTAATGAAAAGTTATTGGTTGTAATATTTCTTCCACATCCTGTATATGACTAAACAGTGTTGACGAGAATCGTTGTTCCTCTTTCCCCAAATATTAAAAAACTTCAAAGGATATTTTTTGTTAACATCTGATGTAAGCTAGACTTTAATGTCAAATTCATTGGGTTTGTAGTTGGTTAAGGTTATATTTTTATGTGTTTGTATAACTGTATTTATATGTTTTAGTTGCTGCGTATGATTTGTAGGAAATTTGTGAGCCCAGCAGAGTCTCCTTTAAAACTTGTTTTGGGACTGTTGGGGTGCTTCTATTTATCTCGCGAGAATAAATTTAATACAGTTAAAATAAAAATTTTTATCTTAAAATAAAATATGAAAGATAAAATTAAATTAATTTAATAAATGTTTATTCAACAAATATAAAGAGAAAAACCTTTAATTGTCAGACTCGTAATATGTAATGATAAGTTTAAAATATTCTAGGATTGGATAAATCACGTTCTTGTTTCTCGAATCTTCGTTGAATAAGTTTCTTTAATTTGATTATCGTTTTATTAACTTATTTAGTTTCTTCCAATCTTTGCGATATTGCTTTAGTAATTTTATTTTGCTCGTTTATTCCTTCGTTAATCCTTTTATTATTTTCTAGTTTTGTTTCTATTACTTCTTCCTTCCTTGGACAATTTATATTTACAAATTTTTGATTTGGTTTCCTTGGTTAATTTATTTTTCGATTATTCTATTGATTTCAATTTTCATTATTTATTTTTACATTTCTCATATTGTACAATGAATGTATACATAGATATACAAAATAAATATACAATGATAAAAAAATAAAAATAATAAACATACACATGCACATACACAGGGTTTATTAAGCATTTTTTGCGTAAATCTGCACCTGGCTTTTGTAGGAAACAATTACTTGTAATATAAGTAAATTTTTTTTTTAATTTATTTATTAATTAATATTTAAGTTGCTGTTGAAGATTTTGCAGAGAAAAAATTTAGAAGAAAATGTTTCTAAATTAATGTTTTTTTTATTTATGAATTGTACTTCATGTATATATCTATTATATACAAATAAATGTAATATTATTTTCGAAATTAAACTATAATTTTAACTATATAACAGTAGGAAACAAATTAACATTTTTATTTAAAAAAAAATTATAAAAGAGCCCCATAAGATTTTTAACCTTGATCCCCCTCAAGAGTAAATCCGGCTCTGTTTGTAGGTGGTTACTTTAGGTTATTTTCCTAAACGAATAAATCGTAGGATCTGCTTAAAGTTTTCTTTTCTGGTCATTATTTTTCTAAACAATTCAGGGTCCCACTGATGAAAATAAATACGACAATTTTAAACTTATGGCTTTGTAAACTCCACAGGTATTTCATGTAATTATATTATCAAATCATTCTTCAAAATTATACAACCTGATTCTGTGCATATTCATATATGCTTCATCATATATTTATTTATTATTAAAGAAAATACACTGATAACATTATCCACCATACTATTCCTTTTTGCATAGTATGTTGGCCACTTCATAACTTATTGCAGCAAATTTAATATCGGAGCACTCTTCACTCTTGTTGGTTGGCTTTTTCAATAAATCATTTTATTTGACATTCCTTTCATGAATTTAGGTCATAAAAATGTTTGAACTGTAGACTTCATATATAAAATCTCTTTTTTACGCATAAAAATAACTCCTTTACAAACATGCTTGCTTTGTTTATTGTTACCGAACTACTGACTCTTTTATCAATCAGTACTTAGTGCTGTCTATGTATGTGTATGTTTTTATTTTATCACATCAACACAGTATTTGGCTACTACAGAACAAGAATTACATCATAGAAATAAAAATAAAAAGTACTAATTTTGTTTACTAAGCAACTGTAACTTATCTAATACATGTTAAAATCTAAAGTTTTATAGACCTTTGTAATGGAAATCAAAAAAATTATATATGATATTCTAATATAGGTCATATATTGGTTATAATAAAAATTTACGAAATTCAATAAAAAATTCATTTAATTAATTTAAATTTACCAAGCAGTCATTAGCGCGTGTGTTACGGTTAATATAATAAATCCGAATATTATTAATAATATCCGCATCTTTTGAAAAATATTAATAATAAATAGTAATTATTATGTTGGTACATTTAATTAAAACTAATTCATTTTATATTCTTGTATTTATGAATACAAATATGAAGTTTTGAACAAATAATATTTATTGACAAAACTATACTACAGAAATAAGATCATTTTTCCTAAATAAAAACAAAAATTATACATTTTACGGTGATAAATAAATTATTTTTACGAAGTTTATACAACAGAATAATTAAAATATATAACATTCTTATATTACATAATACAATAAGTGAATATTAAATCAAGATGATTAATTTTTTTACATGAAGAACTTTTATTGAATTTAGGATTACAATTGACTTTGGACTTCCTTTGCTAGCTTTTAACATATTCATCTTATCATTAACCTTTTACTTATAAACTTATAAATAGTCATCGATTGTTGTTATTTTTGTTTAAATAAATTTATTTACTAATATATCTAGTGTTTTGAATGCATATTTGAATAAAAACAGAAATTATGCAACATTATGGTTTTTTTTATCAAAAACAATTCAGCATGCAATTTGTTTTTATTCAATCCACACATATTAAAATTACTGTTTAAGAAAGTTTCTTTTACCTCAGTTAATTTTTATTATCATAATTGAATAACATTAACACGTTAAGCACCACGGGGTCTATAGGAACCGTTTTGCAAAACTTACAATTTTATGTTGTACTGGTCAGGATAATGCTGCTCCATACTTTTAACACACTTCATGAACTCCTATGGACATCTTTTGGTGCTGTCAATTTTCAACCTCGATTTTTTAACACGTCAAGCACTTTCGGGGTTCCTAGAGACCGCTGCCAGTATAATCACAAAAAAAATTTGGTCCCACAAACTTTTTTAAAAATTTTTCTTTGCGCTTAATGTTTTAATACTATAGGCAATATTCTTTGTTTAATGTTATAAAAAATAGTAACATATTTTCCTGAAAATGATTTTCAACCTTAAAGTTATAATATCTGACAAAACTAAAGAAAAGCAATCTAAAAAAAATTTATTTCACATAACGGCAAAATCATAATTTGAAATAGTTTAAAGGATGGACAAAGAATTTCATCTGCTGGGAAATCGTGGAATTTAAATAAATCTACATTTCGAACCACAAAGAAAAAATGAGACGTTGTTATGTTCTTTTTTATGTTTTATTAGATAGACTGTCGTGTACGTGTTAAGGTATGTTTTAAACTTATGTATTTAAATAGAAGTATTCTGGTTGAAATATCAATTGTAACTGAAAGTTTTGAAATTATCTGCTAACCTAACTGATGGTTAATAAATGTTGATACTATTGGGAATAATATAACGTTGTCCGAAAAATTTTATGTTTCATGAAATGCGATATTAACGAGATCAAATTTATTTGTGATGAAATTTCTTTTTTTATGATAATTGAATATTTGACTTGTAAATTTTAATTACTTTTCCCCTACATTGTTGCTCAAATTTAGGACTAAATATGGTTACAAGTTTAAATTTATTTTTTTTAACCAGCATTTATCGTGAAAATTCTATATTTTCAGAAATAATTTGTATCGAAATCGCGAATTACGCAAATAATTTCGATAAAATTTTAATTAACCATTGAACTGCGAATATTTCTGGTGTAAAATTATTTAAAAAACATTCAATATTTTCAAAATTTTCAGTTTTTTAAGTTGATGCTATGATATATAATGATGAAAATTCCCTTGATCGACCAGGGCGAATTAAAGCTAATTATTTTTAACATGCATAAATTAAATTTTGAGTGGTTTATTTAAAATTATTTTTCAGTTTATATGTTTCCTTTAGCGAAAGTGTTTATTTTTCTTTCATGTGAATTTAAAGTTACTTTTGCCGAAGATGTTTAGATCATTGGATACAATAAAACTGCAGATTTTCTTAATTTCAATTTAAAAAAATTAAATTTTCATGGCAATTATACTCTAATTGATTTTCAACAGCTTGATTTCACTTCGTACAAATTGGTAAATAGCTAAATTTACAGTTGTCATTTTTGTCTCTTTCGGTTAACTGATTCTGAAATTAATAACTTTTAACTACATTAACAGTAAAAATTTTAATCTTTATTTCAACTTTTATTGAAATCAAAAGTGGTTTGGTTTGATGATAAAATTCTTTCTGTTTACAATTTTTAATACCATTTCTACATATTTAACCGTTAAAACCGCTTCCAGTTATATTAAGACATTGTTGATTGATGATATTATGTAAAATATATTCCATGTCATCTACAATTTTCCCATAATTAAGATATGAAAAAATAAATCTAAATTAATTTCAATATATTTTATTTGAACATCCCGTTATAAATTGATATTTTTGACATATTTTCTTATTTATTAATATATTTTTTTAACTATTGGTATATTGTTTAAAGATTTAAAACTTATTTAATCTAACTTGGTGTTAAAATAATTATTTGAGTCAATTAAGGAATCTTTGGTTAAGTTTTTGTCCTGCTAATTAAATTGTATTTTAGTTATACTAATGAATTTGTTATATAAAATGAACTAATCCGTTTCTACAGTAATAAGAAATGACTCCCAATTTTCTAGGGTTTCAATTACACGGTTTCAATGATAAAAAAACTATATTGTAAAATAAAAAACCTATTTTGTAAAATAAAAAAACTATTTATTAAATAAAAAAACTATTTTATAAATAAAAACTAAATTGGAAAAACATGATAATAACAAATTAACAATAAGTTTTTTTAATTTTTTGATATTAAAAATATTATGTTTATATAAATAAATAAAAGAGATTCTATGAAATAGTGTTATTGTTTTTTTGTGGTTAATAAAATTCAAAAAATAATTATCAATTTATATATTTAAAAAACCGCAGTTATTATTGGAGTGAATTATAAAGGATATTTTATGATTAAACTTATTTTAATTTTTGATAAAAATGTTTAATTTAATTTACTAAATTAAATTTATGTTTCTGAAATGTGTAAAAATTAGGGTTGTTAAAACCGGATTTTATACGAAACCGGTAACCGTTTCTGAAAACCCGGTTTGAAACCGGTCATCGTTTTGACTATACTCTAGGCCCTAGAGTCTAGGGCAGCGCTGTCCAACTTTTCTGTACATGTGTGCCAATTTTATCTTTTTGTAGGTTTGGCGGGCCATATACTATAAATTTTAATTAAAAGTCATTTATAATTTTTTTTAGTATTTTATTAGTTCATAGTTCAAGAAAAATAAGAAAAAAAATATTAACATAATATTTATTAATGTGAAAACTGCTTATTTATATGGGCAGCTACAAGAACTTCGATATTTATATCAATTTTAGTTGAAGAAATTCTTAAAATTTCTTCTAGTGTTTTGTCGGTCATTGAATTTCTATATTTAGATTTGATATATTTCATGTCAGAAAATGCTAGTTCACAAATATATGTACTACCAAACATAGAAATTAATTTTAAGCCCAAATCGCGCAATTTTGGATATTTGTCGTTTGAAAACATTTTGAATAAATTTACCCCTGTCTCCAGCCTTGATTTAAAAAATTCGTCAGCTTGCAATTCACATAATTCCATTTGATATTTAATATCGGTTTCTTCAACGTCGATGGTAGTCGGATTATTAAATAATTTTAGTTCTGGTTTAATTGCATCAAAATCAGAAAATCTGGCATCAAAATCTTCAACCAATTTGTCCAACATGGGTACATAATCTTTCATGTTTAATTGTTGATCGATTTCTTGCATTTCGATAGCAAGTTCATTACAACACTCGAAGTGCACCAAATTGTTGTTAATCAAATGCGACCGAAGCAAACGTAACTTATTGCGGAATCCGATGATATGGCTTACCAGATGACTTATGTTTTGGTCTTTGCCTTGCAAGTTTTTGTTCAAAACATTCAAATTTTCGGCAATATCTGCTAAAAATGCTAATGAAATTAAAAATGTTTTTTCATTAAAACTGGCTATAAATGATGAATCGAATTCTGTTTCCATAAGAAAAAGTTTAATTTCTTTACGAAGTTGAAAAAATCTTTTAAGGCATTTCCCTGCACTTAACCAGCGAACTTGGCTTTGCAAAAGTAGATCACCATATTGGGCATCAAGTTCTTCAAGAAATTGTTTGAATTTACGATGAACAAGTGCACGGTTTCCGCCTCTTATTGCATTTGTTATTTTAATAATTGTACTCATCGTGCAACTTAATCCCATAATGTTTCCACATAAAGCTTGCTGGTGACTAATGCAATGCAACATTTGACAATTAATACCATTTTGTTTTAGCAGTCCAGCGAGTCCTATATTTTTCCCGACCATTGATTTTCCTCCATCAGTTACAATGGCAGTGCATTTTTCAAAACCACCATACATGCAAACAACATTTTCGAGTTCCTCATAAATATCTACACCTTTTGTTGTTGAATGTAGGGAAGCCAATTTCAGTAAAATATATACAATTTTTTACTATGTCGGCTAATTTTTCAACTAAGGTTTCCATATTTAAGATTCGTCTTGCAACGGTTTGGTGAGAAAGAGAAACTGACTCGAACCGTTTTGCCATTTTATCATCTCCAAATGCTTGAGCCATTTTAATTGCACACTTCTTAATAATTTCACCATCAGTAAATGGCTTTTTGGCTTTGGCAATTTCTTTTGCAACTGCATAAGAAGCATAAACAGATGCATCCTGAGCCTTACATGCGAGGGGGATAATTGATGTTTGCTGCTTAAATTGTTTTTTTAAATTTTCAAGTATGACGATTCTCGACTCACCATTATATTTCGAATATTTGTCTGCATGCTGTGATTGATAATGACGCTTCAGATTATATTCTTTACATATAGTAGTATTCATCCGGCATATCAAACACAGATAAATTTCTTGCTGCTTCACAAACATATAATCAATTTCCCATCGTTCTTTAAATTCCCGATTCTCACTCGTAATTTTTCGTATTTTTTTGCACTCATTTTATGACAGTAGTAAATATTAATATTTGTAAATTTTAAATAATAAAATAAGTTCGCTTGAAATAATAAAAAATTAAAAAAAAAATTAAATACCAAATTTTTTAAATGTACTTACCTAATTTTATGTGTATATTAAGCAAATAAAATTTCACAATAAAAACAATCAAACACGCGTTTACAGATTTTAAATACATATGTATTTCATTGTACGTAATTAAACAACGTTTACAATTTTAAATATAGATCAATAAAGTTTCATGACAAAAACTAGATTAGAAAGAAAAATAAGACAAATAATATTACTGATATAATGCTGGTCATATTTAAAATTGACAAAAATTTAAAAAAAAATTCCATTATACAGATATTTTTATTTTGTTAATAGGCCACAGAATATGATTATTTTTATTTTGTGAATGGGCCACAGAAAATGATTAGATGGGCCGCCAGTTGGACAGCGCTGCTCTAGGGCATACTGCATAGCAAACTAGACTTTTGATCCGAGAATCGGTTTCTGGCGGATTTCTACCNTATTTATGAAAATATTTCTAAATTTATATTGTAAGGGTAATGTAAATTAAATATACATGTAAAATAGTCTAAATTACTGCATTTAGATAATAATTAATGGTTATGTGCAGTGAGGGGTTATTAAATTTGAAAACTGTAAATATATACGTTAATTAATTACTATATGTATTGTTCTCGACTAATGTATAGTTTGAGGGGGTTACTTATGAAAAAATATAAGTTATTCTTTTATAGGTTTCAAATATACATATATAAGTTAGATTATGAATCTGAACATTTGTTTCGACGATTACGCAACTTACGGGGGGGGTGTTTATAAAATATTTACAACGTATTATGAGATTATAGATTATATTTTTATCGCTAACGTAGTTTATATTTTATACTTTTATGACCAAATTAAGATTATAATTTATACTCTTACAGCTAATATAAGTTTATAATTTATATCTTTATGAAGTTAAATTTATAGTTTATATTCTCAAGCTAATATAATTTTATAATTTATACTTTTAAGTTTACAATTTACATTTTTATGAAGTTAAGTTAAATTTATAGTTTATATTTTAAAGCTAATATAATTTTATAATTTATATTTTTATGAAGTTAAATTTATAGTTTATATTTTTAAAGCTAATATATTTTTATAATTTACACTTTTAGGATCAATTATAATTTATATTTTTATAGATAATCAAAGTTTCAAGTTTATGTTCTTTAGGGATAATATAAACTTATAATTTATGTTTTAAAAGATAGTTCTAAGTTATAATTTATAATTTGGGGGTGATATAAGTTTCTAATTATATTTTATGAAATTAAATTTGTAATTTATTCTTTTACAACTAATCATGACTTATATTCTATGAAAGCAAACTCATACTTCGAAATTATAATGTATATTTTTATAACTCATTTAGATTTGTAATTTATGCTTCTGTCGTCAACACGAACCTATAATTTATATTTTAAATTTATAATCTATACTTTATAGTCAGTACGAGTTTATAATTTATATATATATATATATATATATATATATATATATATATATATATATATATATATATATATATTCTTATAATCAGTACAAGTTTATAATTTTTATATAACTATTTTGGATTTAGGATTGATATCTTTATGACCAGTATAAGTTTATAATTTACATATAACTATTTTAGAGTTGTAATTTATATCAGTATAAGTTCACGATTTATATTTCTAGGGAGCTAAATTTATGATCTATACTTTCATGCTACTTATAAATTATATTTTTATGAAATCAGATTTATACTTCATATAGTTAATTTAATGGCCTATTCAACTTATAATTTAAGTCTTACCGATGCGTAATTCGAACACCTTTATGAATACTATCACTGTTAATTCAATCATTTTAAGAAAATCTTTACTTTAAAATATTACTAGAAAATTTATTTAGGACATTTATAAATCTAAATTCGACAAACGTATAGGTAGAGTTGGTTCTTGACGATATTTAACCGTCTACATTAATTGTGAATTGTAGAGTTGTGATAAATTTAGGTCTGACATCTACTCCGTTTATTAACCTTAGTGTATTGTATTGTGATGATTTTGGATGTAGATTTTAAATATGTAAGTAATTCATGTATTGAAAGTCGGGAAAAGTGCTTGCTTACGCGGCCCCACTGTGACCACTACGACAAGCCTTACTGTTGTGTTGAGTCAACATTTTTACTGCTAACCTATAATAGATAGGTAGAGTATAGCATTGTGAACGTATGTAAGAACCACGCTTTGGCTTTCACATCTGTTGTTTCTGTTTCTCTGACGTTTCCGACAAAGTCTTCGCTTCTTCCATCAATAACACATCGAAAGTACTTGTCAATCGCTGTCCATTTGTCAGCAGCCATTCTTCTATATCCCTGATTCATTCCTCAGCTTCTTTTAAACCTCGTCCATCATATCGTCTAATGTTCAGTGTGAGTATGTCTTGGCATCATTTCGGTATGCATTCCATTAGCGATTTTGTTGATTTGGAAATTGCATTGACGTTCTGATTTTTGGCGCGGTAGCCAGTTAAATCCAAATCGGTTTTAAGAATCTTAAAATCTGACAAAAATTTATTATTATACAACAAGTTTTTAATTTTTCACAAAATCGTACCAACTCACTTATTTAAACAAATTCAGATATCTAACTATAATAATAATATTAATAATAATCATTTAAGGTCATTGGATGACTCTTAAAAAGTAGGACTCCACTAGACCACTTAATAAATTAAGGGCTTTATAATATTAATAATAATTCAAAAACATATGTCCTCGTAAGATTATTGATAGAATAAGTAGGTAAAACTTTATTATTGAAACTAATTAAACCACCACCTAAAATTTTATACATTTTTAACACTTCCAAATTATTAATTAACATTGAATGTTAAAAATTGAGCTTTCAAAAAACCTATCGAACGAAAGAAACTGTACTACTATGTATATAATATATTTTATCAAAGGTAAATAGTTTGTTAATCATTAATATTTTGAACCAATATTATTCCAAGTTGAATAAAATCGGAGACTAAATGCGTGTACATTTAGAAAATACAATTTCAGCACTTTGTTTATCAACATATCTATTTCTAGCACATTTAATTAGAATAATTAATTATTTGTTGATTTTCTGTAAATTTTCTGTTTAATTGCAATTGCATTTTTGTTTTTTAAAAAAAAGTCATTTTAACAATCAAAAAATTGTTTTGAGATTTTGATTTTCAAACATGAATTTTTCATTTGGATATCTAAGACCAGTCACAGCTAAATAATCAAGTAAACACAGCATGATTTTGAATTCTATATTCAATTCCATCTAAATATAATAATGAAACATTACATTAAATCATAATTATTTGTTTTAAACAAATAAATAAAATTTGACAGGTTTTTCGTTTTTTGCCTAAATGAAGTGATGAAAGAAAGATGTGTAAAGTGAGGACAGATATGTTCAAGGCATTACCTTTAATTTCGGCATTTTTGTTTAAATGAAACTGTTTAAAAATTAGTTAAATCAAATTTGAGAAAGAATAGAAAATAGATAAAATTTTCATTATATTAACAATTACACTTTACAAATAAGAAATTATTAACATTATTTGTAACCATTTTAAAAGAAAAATCAAATAAGTAAAAGATTAAGAAAGATTAAAGTTAAAATGACTAACGTGAACTATGAAATATGTTTTGTATCATGTTGATATAAATGTTTAATGTTTTATAAAGACTTACTTTTTCATTTGCTATCGAATATGAAGTTAATTATTATAATCATCCTAATTGCTATAGTGATTGCAGACAATTACCAAGATAAAAATTACAAGGATAAAAAACATCTTGAAGATAACCATAACCACCATGGTCAATTAGATCATAGTGCTCATGACAAACAAGATCAATACGATTCCAAATCTAAAAATCAGAAGAACTATGATAAAGATGATAATTATCAAAAGAAAAATCACAAAAAATATATAAATAAAAAATCAAAAACTTATAAAAACCGTCATACCATTCTAAAACCAAAAAAATATTCATTTAAAGACAATTATGACAAAGAAGACAATTATAACTTAGATGATTCTTATAAAAAGCCAATCAAATATAAAAAAGAAAAAAATAGAAAGCAAAAACAATACGAGAAAAAGGATTCCCATAAAAAAGAAACGAAATATGAAAAAGAAAACCCGTACAAAAAGAAAAAACATAACGGAAAAAAGACAAATAAAAAAGAAAATTCGAATGTTAATTCAAAACATCTTGAACAAGATTGATCAGCAAGATAAGGAAAATAATTATTAAAATTAAACGAAAGTTTAATTAAATTTTTTTGATTTTATTTAGGACAAATTGCTTTATTGTTTTGGTGTTATATGATTAAATATGATATAGCTATTACATAGAAGTTGAATTCTATTTCATATATATTATAATTAATTTTCAAGTCGTTTCGAAAGTTTGCAATTATTTTCTTATATTGAATTCCATAAATATATCGGATAAAATATATAATTTAAAATTTTTATTATTTATTTTATTTATTTTAATATAATTAATTATGAAGGCTAGTAGTGTATCTTGAGGACTGTTCCCGTGTGGATATTTGACTTGAAATTTTTTTTTAAACCTTCCTTAATTTTTTAGTGAGAGAAATAATTTGTTTTAATGAAGTTTTAAAAATTTTTGTTATTATTTGTTTAAATTAAGTATATTAATTTTTATAATAATTTATTTTAATATTTATTTTTTGTGTTTATTTACTTTTATTTATTTTTGCACTCTAGACTTTGGGTCTAATGTCAAAATGAAACTCACAGTATAAAGTTTTTCTTCAATGAAAATACCTAAATATTTTTTCTCGAAAAAAAACCTAAAAAAAATTTTCAATGAAAAAGCCTAAGTATTATTTTTTAAATATTTTTAATAATTAAAAAACTAATTAATTTTTCACAATAAAAAACATAAAAATTCAATATATAAAATTCTATTTTGGTCTCAGTAATTTCTTTAAGTTTTATAAATTCAATATAGTATCAAAAATATTTGTAGACAATTTTAACCCAGTATTTTTTTATAAATAAAAATTGTCTCAGAATTTTTATATCGAATAAAATTGTATGGACTGAATAAAAATCATTAAAAATCATTCAATTAAAGAAAATTAAAGTAAATTAAAGTATTTAAAAATAGGGTAATAATTTAAAATTAAGTAAAGTATATTGAATTAAAATAAGTAAAGTATTTTCGTTAAAATTAAAGTAACCTATTTTGAAGAAATTTTGTCACCTGAGAAATTAAAGTAAATAAGTAAAAATTTTTAAATAATTAATAATTAATAGTTATGTAAATTAAAGAAAAGTAAATAATTAAATAAAAAATTTTTAAATAAGTAAAGTAAGATAATAATTTTAAAAAAATTACGTATTTAATGATGTCGTCTGAAAAATGAAAAAAATAATTAAGGTAAAGAAATATTTTATTCAAATTTGTAAAAACACATATTTAATTTTAATAGACAAATTTGGTCACTGAAATGTATGAATAAAGAAATTAAAATATAAATAAATTTAGATAAATAAAAATTTCTAGGTTTCAAAAAACATTTGATGAAAAGCTAGTGTTTAATTTCGGTTGTCGCGTCTATGTGTGCTATAGTAGTTTGGCTTTATCTATTAAGCCAAAATAGCATACAATAAGAAGGAACCAACTTCAAAATATAAAAATATTGTAATCGATAATGAAAACGATGAATGAGATATAAGTAATCTTTATGATAACGACATCATTTTATATGCTGATTACTATTTTTCATGTTGAATGTTATTATTTAACATTTCATGTATCGTTCGAAGATTTGAATATAGCAAAAAGATTTGGATTTTCAAAAACAAGTATCAAGTTTGAACAAGATTCATTTAAGATACAACAACCTAGATATATGAAAAAAGGCTACCTGAAACACTATATCAAATAAAAAGTAACTTTTTCTTTTGATCAGCCATATACATTTGCTTTTAAGGATGACTTTAACAGACATTGATCAGTTACAAGTCTATCTAATTAAAACTGTTCGTATATTTTTTCTAGTATTGAACTTTAAAGAGACCAGTTTTTAATTTGAATCGAACAAATTCTAAAAATTGTTATACAATATTAACCCTTGGCAACCGCAAACGCATATATACATTTTGTATTGTTGAGGATTCCTAAATGAAAATAGCATAATAAATAAATAAATTACCTTCGGGAAGATCGTCATGACAAACGGGACGATCTATGGGAACTCAGAAAAGAAAACGGAAGTAATAAGAACTCGAAAATGAGAAAGATAAATCAAAGAAAAGAAAACAAACAAGAAATTAAAACAAAGGTCATTGTTAATTAAAATGTACAAACAAAGGAGGAATTTCAGATTGGAGAAAAACAAAAATATGAGAAAGCCGTATCTTGACAGCCAGTCAAAGGTAGCGAAATGGCAAGAAAAGTCAGCACAACATGAAAAGGGGAAAACAGGCATATCTCGATATCTGTCAGAGATAAGGCTGACGTAGCGGCGAATACAGAGGGATAGGATAATGGAAAACAAAATCTGTAGCTAGTGCCACAAATGAAACGGGCTATATAAAGCGGAACTGTTAAAGCGGTACTATAAAAAGCAGACAAAAAATTAAAGACAAAATCCGAGACACCGAGAGAAGAAAAACGAAAGTTAAAAAGAAAGTTAAAGTTAGAGAATTACAAAGAGAATCAAATGGAGAATTTAAAGGAACAATTAAAAGGAGAATTAAACAGAGTTCAGAACAGAGTGAAACAAGAAGTGACGAAAATCTTTTGTAAAATTGAATATAAAGTGGAGGTGTAGTAAATAAATTGGTGACCAAATCAAATGAAACAATCGATAAACGTACCTGTAATTGAGTGGTTGACGGGTAGTGATTATTGTTGTGGTTACAGAAAGGGCTATTCTTCACGTAGTGTCAGAATAAGCTCTGTGTGAATTTATTGGTTTATAGTTAATTGGTTGTAATTGGAATTTTAACGATCCAGTGTGAATATTAATAAGGCTTATCGTGTTCGAGAGTGTTGATTTGTGAATTAATAAATACTCTTTGGAGTCAGAGTAAAAGTTTGAATTTACAAACGTTGTCACCAACTCAATAATCCAACTTTATTTTAAAATTAAAGATCGCGTCAGTTTATATACGTTTTGAGTTTAATTGTGTTTTTAAAGCATAGTAGATGTCACTAGAATGAAAATAAAATAACATTTCAAAAAAACCGCGAGCTAACTATAATATTTATTTTTATAATATTTATTCATTAAATCAATAAGTCATTCAATTTTTAGAATTTTTCATTTTATTCTCTTTCTTCATTTGCTGAATGGAAATGTGGCTGTAGTAAAATTCAATTATTTTTTTCATTTATAATGGCAAATTAATCATCTGAACTTTCATCAAGGGAAGAAACCATCATCTCCATTATGTCTTTCAGACCATCATTTCATATCAGAGATCCCCAAACTAATCAAGCAAGAAAACCACAAAGAAGATGTATTGTCTGTTCCTAACATAACATAAGAATAGACAAGATATATGTGTCAGAAGAGTGATGCTGTTCTCTGTATCAATCAGTTCTTAGAAATTTATCATACAAAGATGAATTATTGAAAATAAAATTTAATAAATTTTTGAAAAAATTGTGGTTGCAAACTATCTGTAATAATAATAATAATAATAATAATAATATTAATAATAATATGAAATGATTAACATTTGATTGTGTCAAGCGTGTCATTTATATATATTGTAAAATCATCGAAATCGAATTGGGAAAACTGAACAGGTATAGATTAGCTACTGGTCAACAAGACGATGATTGGGGATTTATCAGAAAATGGTTAGAAAGGGTCGAAAAGCATTCCAATGTGTTAAGACAGAAAACGTTAATTAATTAAATAATCGGCTAATAGAAAACCCGAGCTAATGGGAAACCCTAGCCAATGGAGAATCCGAGAGATGAAAGAAACCCGAGCTGGATAAACAAAGAGAAAAGTAAATAAAAGGAAGATTTGAGCCCATTAGCGTTTCACAATGATTAATGGGAAAAGAACAAGAAGATAGTGCGTGCAGAAAGGCCGGACGGGCCATTAATTATCTTTGTTCGTTGGACCATTTTGGGTGACAGCCGAAGCAGATATGTGGAGTCGAATGTCAAATGAGAGATTGGCTCGGCATTAACCATTTGTCATCCAGATCTCGAAGAGTATATAAGGAATGGGAAAACCAGAGAAAATCGGCATTTTGCTTCAGTTAGATCAAGATCATCGTCAACGTCACCTTCACCGATGTTTGGAAGACGATGAGTACTTGGTAGATTGCGGTCTGATACCAGGCTGGAAAAATAAAGTAAATGTCGTTAATGCAGTTAATACTTTGAATTCAGGTAGACAGAATTGAGGCAAAGTTCAAGTAGATTTACAAGATACTCTATATGCAGGGAATAAAGATGAAATTAATGCGAGTATGGACTTTATCATGAGCATAGAAATGGATCGAAATATGAAAGAAAGATTGGTTGAATGAATTTTACCGTATACTAATAAACCGACAAGTTATCAGGCAAAGTTAAAAGAGATAATCCGAAACCCACGACATGATTATGGGGTGGAAGAAGTCTTTGATAATAACGTTGATTATAGCAGATCAAAGAATTGAATATTATCAGGAACATTGGAGTGCAAAGGCAAAGAAAATACGACAAAAAGCAGCGGAGATATTAGGTAATGAAGGAATTATCGTGTTGACATTCAAAGGACAAGGAATTGGATGACGACGAATATTTACTGAATTACGGATGTAATCCAAATTGTATTAATAATGTATACGCAACGAAGCAAAGTGATCAAATGGAAAGAGATGCAGTAATAATGTCGTTTTGGCCTCCGTATGAGGAAACGGATAATGACAATGTAGAGACAGTGGAGATTAAAACCGAAGTCGTGGATGACCTAGGAGAAATTGATCAGGAAATTAAAAAATTGCAGAGATTAGAAACGATGGAAAACGAGGAAATACTGGAACCAGCAAATGAGGCTAAAGGGGATAAAGAGGAAACGATTTCCTATAACAGGGTATTACCAAGCATAAATGAAACGAAAAGTGAAGAGAACTTCGTTGAAACGGAGAACGACATTGCAATATGTCGGAAGCAACAAAATGATGCTGAAACTGAGTCTTTGAGTTTAGATGAATCGAGCGAAACTGAGCGCGTATTAAAAAGTCTAGTTACGGAATTGTACTTGTTAGATGAAAATGAAATAAAAGGAGATGATACTCCAGAGAATGAGGAAAGAGTTGTAAAGAAATTATCAACGGAATTAAAAATGAGATTTCCGTCGATAATTAAAAGTAATTATGAAGAAAGAGAATTTTGTGAGGAAGCAGTAATTGAGGAACTAAAACGAACCGCATTGAATCGAGATGTAATATTGACATTATTAGCATATATAATCTTGGAGATTGGTATTTATGGTTGTTTAGAAGTACACAATTCAAAATCATTAATAAAGAAAGCCACTGAGATGACGAATAAATATTTGATGAAGTGGATAACAAATAATGACGGATGGGAAAATTCGATACAAAAGACAGAGAGTCAAAAAAGAGAGACAGTAAGAAAAAAGGAAAACTCGCATTTTCATGGTTGATGATATTTATTATTATGTTATTGGGAATAATAAAAACGACGAATTCATTAGTGGAATACGACTGCTCCCAAACCGAAATGGGAAGAGTATATTCGTATCAAGAATCTGGGTTTCGACGAGCAAAGTGAGAGAGTGTACAGTTAAACGAACTACTTTTGTATTCTATTGTACTCATCTATGGTGAAAATGCAATCGATACTGTAATGTATAGTAATTCCTTATTCTTTTTTTGTTTGTTAGCTGTATGGTTCGAAATAACAATTCTGCACTGTTGCACGTGGAGAAGGTTTTTTATCCTTTTTTTAAAAAAAATAAACTATATAGCGATAATTTACCATAAGTAAATTATCGCTATAGAAAATGGATTACAAAAATAAAAAGATCAATAAAATTTTATTTAAAAACTAAAAGAAGAAACTATCAACAAGATTTTAAAAACAATTACTCAACTATTGAAGATTCAAAAGAATTTCCTAGCAAAACTATTCAATTATCAGACTTGGAATTTAAATTATAACAACTTTTCTATCTTCTATTCGGTTCAAATCCTTACGGATACTCAATACTCGTGAACGTCAAATTTGGACCTTACTATCCCCAAAATATTAGAGACTAGTCATGAACTATTTATAGCCATAATCGAGGGTTGGACAATTGATAGATAAAGTACCTTTTTTATTTGTTTAATAAAAGTTAATGTTACTTATTTAATATCACTTTTCGTGTTAATATTTCTTATTGTCTGCTAATTTACACAACACGCACTCCGATTGTCCCGCCACATTTTTAACGGTGACTCTACCGGGTCCTTCAGATTTCCTAAACAAACTATATACACAACTTAAGAGTAATTATTAACTTAACAAATACCTAGACCGATTGAGATAATTCCAGAAAATTGCCTGTCAGCCATTCAAACGGTACAGCTGAAAATCAATGCGGATATTAAATTGCATGCAAAGTTAAATCACAAAATACGTGAGACTGTGACCGTGAGAGGGATAATAAAGTCGAATCGATATTACCAAGGAGAACCATACAAAATAGCCAATGCAATAATTGACCAAGCCGTTGTTGTGGAAGAGTACATGTCGAAACTAAGAGAACTTGATGGATCATTTGATGAGATACGGGTAAACTACAGACACATCCATTCTACAATATGAAACAATCTAGCTGTCAGACAGCAGAATCAATCTTGGTATACGATCTCGATACAAAAAGGTGCAATTTGGTACAATTGAAGTCAATGAACTTTAAATAAATAACGGGAGAGCAGATCAGGGAAAAGCCTGAGAAGATAAGGATGGATCCAGCAACGAGTACAACGACCAGAATTACTCCTCTACAGATGAAGGACACTCCAACAGTGTTAATGTCAACCTCGACAGAAGATGGGATGCGATTCCTGAGAAATGAAACTAAAACAAAGTGTGGACAAAGTGTCTATGAGACAAAATATAAAGAAATATATGTATCCCAGAAGGTGATTACAGAGGCTCAATAACAAGTTCAATAACAAAATAGATTATCTGTTTCTCTTTGGTCAAAATGCCGTTGAAAATGTGCACCGAGAAGTTATTATAAATGATTGCAATCTCAATAAAGAAATACTCCGAAACCAGATTTTAATTTTAAAAGGTTTAAGTAATTATTGGGAACGAGTAACTTGTGAGGCATTGTTGATTAGATATTTAAATCCAAAAATAAATGATCAAGTTGCCCGTTCCACGGAGATTTTGAATGTGTTTAAGTAATTGAAGGATGAAGGTTGGGAGTCGTGCTTGTGGTATAATTATGTTTGTGTTTTGTAAACTATGTAATTTTTTTAAATTTGTTAATTTTATGTTGAATGTTAAATGTTATTAAATTAAAATTTAATTTTAAAATAATATGTATGTGGGGCTATGTAAAATATGGTTTGGTTTTTTAAAATATTTTTTTTAAAACTTTTGATACAGTTTGGAGATGATTATTATTAGTTAATTTGTTTAGATATTGCATATTTTATGTCTTATTATTGATTATACAGATTGCGGCCTGACGAAGATTGTTGTACAATTGAAATATATCGCGTTTATGTTGAATTTAATTGAGTTGGCGTTTCTGTATTCTTAATTTAGTAAATTTTTATTTTTTAGTAAATAAAATTTTTAAAATAAAATTTGTAAATATTTCTTAATGTAATAATAAATATAATAATAATTTGCAAATTTTTGCGTAAAAATTTATTAAAATATTTCATTTAAATTATAATATTTTTTTATTAAATTTTTATTTTATAGGTATACTTTACCCGA
Source organism: Schmidtea polychroa (assembly GCA_959609185.1). Lineage (NCBI taxonomy): Eukaryota > Metazoa > Platyhelminthes > Tricladida > Dugesiidae > Schmidtea > Schmidtea polychroa. Next base: position 44,237 of record CAUHTR010001002.1, on the reverse strand, counting down.
ATTATTGTTCATCAAAAGAACATAATAATAATTGCCATTCTATAATGGAAATATTACATGAAAAAATACTATAATAAAACTTATTTTATATGCATCCATATGTAAAACTAGTAACATATAATATGTTTTACAATAACAATAAAAATCATTTAGATAGGTTTAATTTTAAAAAAGTCACTGTTTTTAAAAGATCCTCAACCGTAGAAAAAAATATTACAAATAAAAAACTTAAATTAGATAGTTCTTCTTTTGAATCCCAGGACGGATTGGTTGTTGAATCCAATGATGGATTGCCTTTTGTTGAATCCCAGGACGGATTGCCTTTTGTCGAATCCAATGACGGATTGGTTGTTGAATCCTAGGATGGATTGGTTGTTGAATCTCAGGATGGATTGATTGTTGAATCCCAGGGCGGATTAGATAGCATTTCCCTTGATTCTTGGGATGGATTAAATATTATACAAATAGGTGGTAATGTACCGACAGTTCAACGAGATATTAAGCTTAGATACAAGTGATTTAAATATAAAGGAAATAATATTTCCAGAATCGTCAAATTAAGAGATATTATTAACGAATTAGGCTCCGTCAAAATTCAATTCGGAATAACAATCGAATTTGAAAAAGACGGGGAAATAAAAGTTAATAATATCTCCAATAACGCAAAACCATTAACTGTATCATTTTTTGACGAAGGTATTAGGGAATTAAACGAAAAAATCACTAGTATTACAGAGTTAGGAAGTAGTTGGATTATAAAAAATATAACAGAAATCCATTTCACTATAACTAAAATAAGTAGGTTAAGTAGGTTAAGTGTTAAGAGTTTTATTGAAACACTAACTTATTTGAAAAATAAATATTGTTTAATTAATATAAAAAACACTGATGATTCATGTTTTCTATATAGCATTTTAGCTATTTTAAAATATGATGAGATTAGTAGTTATGCTAGAAATAGGACATCAAGTTATAATTTATCCTGACCTTGCATACGACTCGTCAGATTTACCAATGAAACTAAAAGATATTAGGAAATTTGAAGCCAAAAATCCAGGTTTAATAATTAATGTTTTTACTTATGACAATACGAGACAATTAACCGCATTTGGATGTTAATATTCCAAAGTTTTAAATGGAACTATAATTAATTTATTATTATTAAATAAAGGAAACAATTTCCATTACGTTGCTATAAGCAACTTAAATAGGTTAATGAATTGCCACATAAACACTGGTTGTCCTACACGAATACGATTATTTTGGTGCCAGCGGTGTTTGAACGGCTTTAGATGTAAACATGAACTGGACAAACATGAAGTATTGTGTAAAAGAAATCACTTATGAACGACGCTTTACACATTCCCTCAAAATAAATTATTACAGTTTACTGACTGTTCGAAAACAGTAACTCCTCCTTTTGTAGTTTATGCCGATTTCGAGGCTATTTTACCTTCCGACAATGTTCACTTCCAACGACACATGCCAATATCTGCTGGTCTTTTACTTGTTAATAACTTCGACTGATCTAAATCTTATCAGCAGTTTATAGGTTTAGATTGTGTCGAAAGTTTTTTTAAGTGCTATAGAGGTGCTATAGCATTAAATAAAGTTCTTCCTTTTTATTATAAAATAGGTAGGAAACTTATGGTGAAATTAACTAATATTGAACAACGACAATTTGATAGTACAATTAACAACAAAGGGTATGGGGAAAGCAATTAAATTAATATCTGAGGCATTAGAAATATTTGTTGCAGAAGATCCAGATACTGATCAAAGTACAAAGGTTACTCAAGCTGTAGAGGCCTCCATCATCTGTTATAAAAAAATTTATTTGGATAAAAAACAAAAGGCAGTTCAAATAACTCTGAATAAATTTATAATAAAACAAACCAAAAGAAAAGCAAACGCCAAGTCCTGAACCAACGTATGAATAAGAATCTGAATAAATTCTATAAATTTATGTTGCTTCATTATTTTACATTATTTTAAAATTCTATTAATGTTTGCATTAGTTTTTGGTTTAATAAAACTTATTAAATAATAGTTAATCTATTCATACCTATTTTTTATTTAAATATGTAGCAATATAACTAATTTTTTTTTAAAAACATGGATTTCAGATTTTATCGGAACCTATTATATAAAAACAAATACAAATGTATACAAAATTAAAATTCGAATTGCGTTGTTTCAAGATGCGTCGCGATTTATTGGAACGCATTAACGACGCAACTCGAGGCTCTAGTGTACATCTCTTTGTTACCTTTGCATGAAATGTATCGTCGATCCTGTTAGAGATCACGATCATTTTACTGGGAAATACTTGGGTGCTGCTTGTAGCACATGCAACATAAATAAGAAAATTAATAAAATTTTGTCTATCGTATTTCACAATTTGAAAGGATACGATATGCACCATATACTTAAATATGGTTTAAATAAATTCAAGAATTGGACTTTAGGCTGTATCCCAATCACAACTGAAAAATTTATTTCGTTGATTGCACATTTAGGAAAAATTAGCTTAAGATTCATTGATTCTTATTAATTTGTTAATGATTCTTTAGCTAAAGCCGTCAAAACATTGAATACTTTACCTTTAACTAATTCAGTTTTTACTGGCACTATTGTTTCTTTCCTTACAATTTCGCTACATCTTTAGATATTCTCCAAACTACTTATGAATTACCACCGATCTGGGAAGGTGTCACTGAACTCGAGTATGAAAAAGCTCAGGAAATTTGGGTTGAAACTAACTGCATAACTTTATTAGACTACATGATAATATATTTAAAACTTGATTGTTTTCTTTTGGCTGATTTCTTTCAACAATTTCGTTTGAAATCTATTGCTCATAATAGATTAGAACCATTGAATTATTTCGGAATTCCTGGTATGTCTTGGTCTTCTGCATTAATGTCTTTAGATGAACCGATTGAACTGATAACTGAAAACGAAATGTTTAGCTTTTATGAGGGTGAAATAAGAGGCGGTCTTACTTTTGTAAATAAACATTATGTAAAAACCGATGAAAACACCGAGTTACTTTATATAGATATTAATAATCTTTACGGTTGGGCTTTAAGTCAACCATTACCTTGTGGCGAATTTAGTTGGGTTCTTTATGGATTTGATTTAATAATGGATGAATGTAGGAATTTAAATCTTGAATCTTTGTCTTATGGATACACTCTTGAAGTTGATCTTGTAATTCCTTCTGAGCTTCATGATAAGTTGGACGATTTCCCTGTTGCTGCTGAAAACATGAAACCTGCTGGGTCAAAGTTTGACAAATTATTATTAACTCATCTTCCAAAATCTAATTATGTAATTCATTGGAGATTATTAAAATTATATTTGGAACTTGGTGTTAAAGTAACACATGTAAATAGGGGTGTAAGAATTAAGCAATCTCCAATTTTTAAAAGATACATAGATACCAATACTGAATTAAGAGCAAAAAGCATAAATAGTTTAGACAAAAATTATTACAAATTGTTAAATAACAGTTTATATGGTAAAACAGTAGAAAATTTAAAGAGAAGAATGAATCTTCGTCTTTGTACTACCGACGGTAAATTAGTTAAATATTCTTCAAAACCTTCTTTTAAAAAATCCATTAAAATCGACGATAATTTAATTGCCGCTTTATTATATCCAGATTCTATATGTTTAGATAGACCAAGTTACATTGGACAGTCTGTACTTGATCTATCTGAACTTAGAATGTATGAATTACAATATAAAGATTTAGAAAGATATCCCAGTGAGTTTAGATGTAAAATTAATATCGTTGCAGGTGATACGGACTCTTTTTTCCTGGAAGTTATTAACTGCAAACTTGAGGTTCTTTTACCTGCAATGATCCGCGATAATTTATTAGATACTTCCAATTATGATACTTGACATTCCTTATATAGTAAGAACCTTGATTCTGTCATTGGAAAGTTCAAAGACGAGAATAAAGGTCTTAAATATAAGGAATGGGTTTTCTTAGACCTAAGTGTTATAGTTTGTTGGATGATGAGGAAACAAAAAAGGCTAAAGGTGTAACATTGAAAGGTAGTGAACATAAAACATCAGTCATACCTGGATTGTTATAACACTAATCAATTTTTTTCGATTCCTCAAACAAAAATAACTAGCAAAAACCATCAAATCTATACAATTAAAAATGCTAAAATAGCTCTAACTAACACAGATGACAAAAGGGTTTAGGTGAGCAAAAATACTAGTTTAGCAAATGGGCATGTAAGATTAAGTCAATTAAGCGGTGGAGAAGTTGAAGAAGTTGGAGAAATTGATGAAGTTGACATTGATGACGTTACTTTATCAGATGAAGATTAATTGTATTAAATAAAAATTTAATATCTTTATTTTTGTTCTTTTTACGTGTTTGGTAAAATTTTATGTGTCTAGTTATTTTTATGTGTTTAGTTAATGTTTATATGTTTTGTTATGTGTCTAATTATTTTTATGTGTTTAGTTAATTTTTATGTGTTGTATAGTATTTGATTGAAATAATAATACTATTATTATTATTATTATTATTATTTTATTATTATTATTATTATTATTATTATTATTATTATTATTATTATTATTATTATTATTATTCCATTAAAATTTTCATTAAAAATTATCTTAAAAAAAATTAATCTATAAAAAATTTTCATTAAAAAATTTCAATTCTCAATCACCGAATATTATTCCAACATTTTGTTAATAAATTTTAAAATCTTACTTTAATTATTTAAAAATTATTACTTTAATTTACTTATTTAACTTTAATTGTAAAATTTGAACCCATTGACTACTTAAATATAAATCTTAGACCATAATTTACTGTAATCGAATTTTAGACCCATCATTTACTTTATTTTAAAAATTTGAACCTTAATTTACTTATTTAGTCCATAATTACTTTAATTGGATTTTTAGACCCATAATTTGCTTTATTTTAAAAATTTACTATGTTTAATGTAGACCCTTTTCTATTGAAATTCTCAGGACCAAGGAGACCCACCCAAATAATAACATTTTTACCCCCCCCCCTATTGCTGCGGTAGGCCACTATCTACCTGCTTGAGGCAATTTTTCAAAGCGATATCACCCATCAACAAATTTACATGCCAATAACAGCAGGCTTCTTTTTGCATAAATTTCTCTCATAATTGTCCTTCGATATTACGAAATATATGGTAGAAAACCCAATCAGACTTTGTATTTCATGAATAGCAGTAATTTAAAAATTGTAGGACCGGTTATTTATGCAAAGTATTTATACGTGATAGAGATAGGGATCATGGCCACTTCTCAGGTAAGTATCTCGGTTCGGCTTGCATGAATTGTAATGTTTCTAGATGAATTCAAAAACAGTTACCTGTTGTTTTTCACAATTTAGGGGGGAATGATCTACATCAAATTTTAACGTATGGTCTGAATAATTGTCCTTCTTGGGAATTAAATATTATTCCGACTTGTACCGAAAATTTTATCTCCCTCATTACGTACATTGACAAATGGCCTGTTTGTTTTATTGACAGTATGCATTTTGTGAATTCATCACTTGCAAAATGTGTTAAGACTCTTTCAAATCTGCATTTAACGTCTTTTGTTCTTGATGGCACAATTGTTAGAGCCAAAGGTATCCTTCCTTATGAATTTGATACATGGCTTGAGGTCCTGGAATCAACGTTTGAATTGCCTCCTATTTGGGATTATGCATCTGATGATTAATATGCTACTACCCAACGAATTAGCGAGACAATGTTAGTTTACATGTTAATCTACCTAAAATTAGACGTATTCGTCCTTGCAGATTATTTTCAACCATTCCATGCAAATGTAATTGCATATAATGGTCTTGAGTCTCTTAATTTCTACGGCATTTCGGGCATGTCATGGGCGTCTGTGCTTATGATATTACCGGAATCTATAGAACCTTTGTAAGACATGGGAATGTTTAATTTCTATGAGGGAGGAATACGTGGTGGGTTACCATTTGCTAACAAACATTATGTAGCAAATTACTGAACTCTTGTATGTAGATATCAATAGACCTATATGGTTGGGCTCTTAGCGAAAAGTTACCGTATTTTGACTTTGTTTGCGTGTATTAAAATCTGAATGATGTACTTCCTGAATGTATGAATGAAATATAATTTTTTAATGATTACGCCGGAAAATATGTGTCCACTAAACTCCAAAGTTGAGATTTTTGGTTGGCGGATATAACCGGCATTCTGGTTTTGAACTAATTAATACATTTCATTTCTGTATCTCAATATTTAAAAGATTTTTTATTTTATTAATAATATATTTATTCAGTGTATTTTTCAATTTTACTAAGTATTTTACTATATTTTAATGTTTTTGATTTAAAGAAAAATATTCTGTGACAATGAGCAACCACCAAGAATATATATTTAAACTTGCTTAATGTCACTGAAAAGGATCGAAATTATATTTTGTGCAAATATAAAATAATTGTAGAATTCTTGAGATTTGAATCTTGACACGAATATTAAAAGTACAAATAAATCAAGGTTTCCGGTAATTTCTGCATTGCGGAATTATTTGTCTACACATTTTTCATTATAATATAATTTATGAAATTGAAATGAAATTTAAAAATGTTCGAATATTGTTTTAAATGAGATCGGAAATGTTGATAACCTAAAGATTCGTTGGAATGCATCCTTTCATTTTCCGTATTGTCCCATTCTATTTTTCAACTGTAGTATTGGAAAATATTTCATAAATAACTTAAGTATAGTCATCTAAATTAAATTAATTACTTGGAAATCAGATTAAATTTTTTTAATTACAATAACAAAACTATGACCATAAGTAAAATGATTTTTTTTAATCTTCGATAATTTTTCATATACAATTTCATTTCCCTTCACTAATTTAATAATTAGAATTAAAAAATACAAAATCAATATTTACATGGCGAAGGAGAGGAAGCAGGTGGAAAATGAAAGATAAAAAATAATTTAATATTTTTAAAAATTGCCATTAGTACATCTATTTCACTATATATTTCGAACACACTATCATCATCAGGTTACCTACATTCACAAGGGTTGAATAACTATACAATATTGATAATTTATAAACAAATAATTAAATCTATAAATTTTGAAATTATAAATAATAATTTTAAATAATTATTTTCAAAAATAATTTTCTACAAACAATTATTTTTCACTTTTAAAGTTCTTTAAAAAATATTATTTTAATTATTTTTTTAATTATTTAACATAACTATTATTCACATCAACATACAAAAACTTAATTAAAAACATTCAACACACACGTATTCACTGCATTCTGCACATTGCTTTTAGGATTAAAAGTTCTTGTCAATAATGCTTCACATATCACGCGCTCAAAACAATTATCAAAGTTTTTTGATAAGATTTTAAAATTCGACATTCCTAATTCTCTCATACAGACTTTATTATAATCCTTCATATTGGACACTCCCTTCGGTCGACAATGTTCTTGAACTCGAGTACAGATATCACAGGAAGTCTCTCCAATGTATGTCGCATTACACCCATTACATGTGAATTGATAAATGAGATCCGAACACAATCCAACCGGCGTTTGAGATTTACTAACAAACATACTACGTTCTTTGCACGATTTCGAAACAATTCTATAATTCAATTTACCCAGCTGTTTACCTATATTTCTTTTGAAATCTTTATATTCTTCAAAATACAGTAATACCTCTTGTATATTTTGGCTCATCTTGTTTGTTAGTATCAATACTCATATTCACTATATCATTCGACATATCAGTCAATTTACATTCATTCATACTACGATACTTAGCATTACTCATATATATATATATATATATATATATATATATATATATATATATATATATCAACAGTCTCTTTCAACTTTAACAATAAAAACCGTTTTGAGTATCCATGCTTCACCAATAATTCAACTAATTTATCTACGCTTTTTACTGAGTTTTTAAAAGTGAAAGATAAGCACCATGGTCGATAAACCAATCCTATCAAAAATCTTCTCCGTCATCAGGATTCAAGCCACAAACGAATCTCCTCATTAAAAAATAAATATTATTATCAAAGTATTATTTACATTATTGTTAATATTATTATTATTATTATTATTATTATTATTATTATTATTATTATTATTATTATTATTATTATTATTATTATTATTATTATTATTATTATTATTATTAATATTATTGGTGAATTATGAGGTTAATTCGCGTCTGTGTGCGTTTCTTGGTGCTTTGGACATTGGTTTTTTGTATGCGCACACAGATGCGATCAGTTTTTTTTGAAAGAATTGAATAGGATTTTCAGTTGGAATTTTGGAGTGGTTGTGAAGTTTGAATTTGTTATTCGTTTTAATAAAATTGATATTCTGATATTTCTGGAATTTTCTTTAATGGCTACGATTAATACAGATAATTACTATGATCATAAATGCAAAAGGGACGTTCACATATCTCAGGATGGTAAATGTGTGACGTGCAATGATGTATTTATTGAAAGAATTGAATCTGATAACTCAATGGAAAGTGATGATGATGCCTTGAATGTTTTTCATATTATTCGTCATATTCATGGTGGAAGTACTACAAACGAAACTGGTGATTCCGTTTTATTACTCCAAGAAATCCTGATAACAGAAATAGTGTTTTTGGCCAACTAATATCAAATTTATTTGGTGGATTGCTGCCGCTGGATTTTAAATCAGATTCGTCAGATTACATATTTTCAGATCAAAGTTTCGACAATTTTGTAACGAATATCATGAATCAATTTGAACAGAGTGGTCCTCCACCAGCAAATGAGGCAGATATTGAGAAATTACAAGTCAAGAAAATCACCGCAGCTAATGATACAGGTTCCATTTGTCTGTCAAATTATGAGGTGGCCGATGAATTATACGAGTTGCCTGTAAACATAGATACCCTGTTCAGTGTCTAGAAAATTGGTTAATTAAACAATTACTATTATTATTATTATTATTATTATTATTATTATTATTATTATTATTATTATTATTATTATTATTATTATTATTATTATTATTATTATTATTATAATCTCTCTATATATAAAAATAGGTTCCCTCCATCCGAATTTTACTTTTTTTTTTTTATTATTATTTTTTTAATTTTGTTTCATTTTATTATTGAATAAATAGTTAAACATACATGACAATGATTTATTATAAGATAACGCCAATCAAACATTGTTTTCACGATATATTTCGACAGTTTTCCTGTCATCATCAAGTGGGATATAATAACTCATTAAATTAAGTATTTTAAACAAATTTATTAATTATATATAAAAATTTTTTATTTTATAAAAACAATAATTATTTTTATAAAAATTAAACTTAAATTAATATATTATTTTTATAAAATTTTAGCATTTAAAATGTAATTTAATAATTTAAAAATTTTTATTAATTATTTAATTTAATACAACAATCAATACATACAATATAAGAAAACCTATTTAAAAACTTATTTAAAAACACTCAAAACACAAGTGTTTACTGCATTCTGTACATTAATTTTCGGATTCAATGATTTTATCAACAACGCCTCACAAATCACACGTTCCCAATAATTATCAAAAATTTTTAATAAAATTTTAAAATCAGACATACCTATTTTAATCTTACAGCCCTTATTGTGCTCACCAATATGGGTCAAAGCCTTCAGTCTACAATGTTTCAGAGCTCGAATACAGAGATGACGGGAAGTCTCTCCAATGTATGTGGCATTACACCCATTATATGTAAACTGATAAACGAGATCGGAACACAATTCAACCGGAGTCTTTGACTTATTAATAAACATATTGCGTACTTTCCATGAAGTTGACACTATCCTATAGTTTAAATTCCCTAACTGCTTTCTTATCTTACTATAAATAGTAATTATAATATTACTATTAATATATTAAATAAATAATATTTATTATAAATACTGGTTCAAAACAAGAACCAGAGACGCATAATTTAGAGACAAATTATTTCAAGGAGAAAGTTCAGACAAAGAACTAAAATTAAATTCTGTGAAGAAACGTGATTAAAAAATCACCGTGTAAATTGTGATCTGTTGAATTTGTTATAAATTGCCAAAACAAGGGCAATTCCGAATCAGAGAAAAACGAAAATTTAGTTAGAGGAGATTTTTGAGAAAATTGCAATTCCATTCGTTTTTGAGGAAGGAGAGATTCAAATTATTGTCCGAAGAATTATTTCGAAAGAGTAAAATTGTTGAATTGAAGGGATAAATTATTATCCTGGTGAGATTAAATAATTTAAAGCGAATACAAAGTATTGATATCTTACTTTCGTATTCCCTGGGAGCCCTAAAATCATTCCCTCTTGCTTGCCCAACTCTTTTAGTTACTTTGCGATCGTTGTGCTACACAGGAGCCATCGATCTCTTGCAGGCTGAGGTAAACAGCAGGGATTAATAAATCCGGTATCTTATATCTCTGTACAATAGTTGTAAATTATTTTGTAAATTATCAAATGCATTTTTATAAAAAGAGAAAAGAGTTTGTTCTTAATTCAGTGATCTAAACTTATACGCGCAACCACATTAAATATAACATATTTATACATATTGTTATCTATCTATTTATTTATTCAAATATTGGAGTCATTGTGTTGAGATCTGTAGTCCCCGTTTTTCGATATTAACATTTTGGTGAGCCCGACGTGATTTAATTTACGGGGGAATAAGAATTTTATTTATAAAAGACAAACATCTTTTGAATCATTGAGTTAAGAAATAGGAGAGTAATAAATTTTAGACCAAGTAATAGAAACCAGCAAATAATGGCAGATATAAATAATTTACAAAATCTAAATGAGAATAATTTACAAAATAATAATGTGCCAGTAGCTCAACCACCAGCGGTAGATTTTATGAGATATCCAACAATTCCGATTAAACCATTTAGTGGAAACCCAGGGGAGTTTCCAGAATTTATGTCCGAATATTTTCAGTTAGCCAGAGCATTAGGATTCCCAGAACCGGTAATGATTCTGAGATTACCTTTATATTTAAAAGGGATGGCGCGGGAGATATATAACGATGTTATAATAGCCGAGCATCCAGTTGAATGGAATGTATTGCGATTAGCGTTACAAAACAGAATATTACCGGGGGATGCAACTAGAGTGCTGAGACAACAGTTTTATAACAAGCGACAAAATTCGGGTGAGCATATTGGGGAATTTTCATATCAAATAATGATGTTGGCAGAGAGAGCATTTGGTAATAGGGCAGCCTGGAATGATGCAACTAGAGCATTAGTGAAGGACCAGTTTTGGTCAGGGTTATCGTCAGCAATGAGAAATGCACTCAGTTTACACATAGGAGATAATTTAGAGGAATTAACTCGCAAAGCGTGTTTAATTGAAAGTAGCATCGAAAAGTCAAATAATTTTGCAATTAGTAGCAATAAGTCAGACATTGAGTGTTTTAATTGTCATAAAAAGGAACATATGTCAAAGGATTGTAAAAGTAGGAATAATTCTCCAGTGGACAAATTATGTACCAAGTGTGGGAGAAATAATCATGTGGCATCAAACTGTAGAATTTCGGACCTAAATTGTGAGAAATGCAAGCGCAAGGGACATGTAGCGTCAGTGTGTAAAGCCAGTTTTGGGGGGAATAATTCGAATAATAATAGTAGAAATAGAAGCCCCGATAGGAATTTTCGTGGTAATAATAATAATAATAATTTTCAGAGTAGAAATAATAATTTTAATAATAATATTAAAAGGGATGAAGTAAATTCGGGGGGTAAAATTAAATGTCATAAGTGTGGAAAATTTGGTCATATTATGCGTTCATGTCCACAAAATCAGTTATCTAATAATAATGGTAGTAGTAACAATGGTAATAATCGATCGAAGCAGACAACGTTTGCAGTGAATTCAGATCATAAATTAACGTATTTGCAGCAGCTTGAATTAGAAATTCAAGAAGAGAGAAACAGGTTAGCAAGGCTAACAACAAATGAAACCGATGGGTATGATGAAAATGAAGCTGTTCACATGACGTCAGCCAAAAAGAGGCGAAATAAAAATAATTATGTCGAACTTTAAGTGTTGATGCTTCAAGAAAGTCCACGGGAGGACAAAGAGGAAAAGACTATGGTCATAGAACCAGAGGTCTGTGAGGGTTTACAGGTTTCACCCAGGAAAAATCTAGTGGCTATGGCCATGGAGCCAGAAGCCAACAGAGAAATAGAAGGTTTACCGGTTTCATCAGTTAAAAATCGTAAGGCTATGGACATGGATCCAGTAGCTAATGTAATAGTTCCAACAGAGGTTTTGGAAAAAAGATGGGCTTCGGTCAGTGAGCCGGAAGTTCTTATAGCCACATCATCCATGCGAGGTGAGGGTGGTAGTGAACCAATAAAGGTTCGAGAAGCATCGAAAGAGGAAAGAAATCCCATCGATGACTGTAGAAAAGTATTATTACGCAAGAGCGTATGGCAAAGAGAAATGAGACAGAAATTAGAAAATATTCGTTTAAACCCCGTTAATGAGAATGAGGTTGACAAAGTAATGGATATCATATCAGAGTTAGACAGAAATGAGGAATATCATCTAGAATTGAGAGAAATTCTGAGAAATATTGGCCTAAATTGGAAACAAAGAGAGAATCTGGAGGATTCTACAATTTTCGTATCTCTCCCAAAGGGTTGTTTTCGTAGATATACAATTAACCCAAGTGAAAAAGTAGAGGCATTGGCAAAGAGAGTTTCTGTGGTAAAACCTCAATTGAGATGCAAACTATATTTATTGGGAGAAAGATTATTAGAGGGAGAAACCCTGTTAGATTGTGGTATACTACCAGGGATTATAAAAGCGAAGTTTCACAAGGAAATTGTTACAGTAGTGGACTTGGATAATGTCCTTACAATAAGCGAGATAGAAATTGATCAATTAAATCAAATATCAGCTGTACCACATAGATTGGGAATCGAGCTGATGAAAAACCCAAGAGATGGGGAAGCCATTAAGATGATAATGGATTGGATACTGGAGTTGGGAATACCAGTAGATACTCTTAGAGAGATAATGCCATTGGTGGTGCCTTTAGTAAAAGAGACATAACAATTTCAGACAACAGCAAAGATGCTGTTGATTAAAAATGGACATGCTATCAGGCATTTGGAAGGTAGACAAGGTCCAGTGATGTTAGATATCAGGATACCCAGGAGAGGACACCTGATTCAACAATTCTCATGTTACCATAGAGTAAAGAAATTGAGAAAAAGAATATCAGAAATAGTAAAAGAGTCATTCCTAATAATGATACATGGTTGTCAGGTGGATGACGACGAATTTCTAGTAGATGTTGGATGTTTTCCCAGCGAGGAAACAGTTGTATTAATATTACTGGTAGAATTTCCAGAGGATCAATGGGCAACTTTGAGATTGCCAGATAATGCTGAAATGAAGGATAAAACTGTACATCCCGAGCAAAAACAAGTAGATGGGGATATTCATCAAGAACCCGTAACTACAGTAGATTTAGATGAAGAGATAGATAAATATCTAAAGGAACTTGATAACACTGAAGACGAGTTGGTCGAAATATTTCCAACAGAGGAAGATGATGAAGTACAATTAAATCGAAATGAAGCAAACATCGGAGCTAGTACATCGCGACAAGTCGAGCCACAGAGAGTAAGAGTGAACCCGAAGTTAGTTTTGGGATAGAAAAGAAACGAAAGGAAAATATGAGATAAATGAAAAGTTGTTGACAGAAAATATTTCAAGTAGTCCACGGGGAGCAGGTGGATTTACTAGTTGGATGATGATGCTGTTAGTAATGATGGGAATATTGCGACAGACAAGTTCCCTAACGGCATATGATTGTAATGAACCAATACTATCGCGAATCTAAAGTTGCAAAAAGGGAAGACGTAGAATATCATGTCTATCAGCAAACAGAGTTTTACAGAACCAGAGTGAGGGAATGTCGAATACAGAGAGCGAGGTTTGAATATTACTGTGGATCGAATAGTTATTCAGCATTTTTAGGAGCTAAGCTCATTCCCATACCGTTAATAATCCCACCAGAGGATTGTGTAAATGCTTTTCGGTCAAAAACAGTCAAAATAGATCATGAGGTAACAATTACCGCAGAAGAAGGGACAAAGTTGGGTATAACTATTACCCGAGGAGGACCGATAGCAGATGATGGTTCGTGTCATGGCAGAAAGAAAGTAAGAGGTTCTTATGTAGTAAGCTATGTGGTAACAGTTGAGGACTACACAGTAGAGCTGATCGAGTACGAAGGAACTTTTGAAGTATCCACGGGAAAAATGATGTCTCATCCAGAATGCAACGTGAAATATGGTTATTGTAAAACTAGTTTGGCAGTATTAACGTACCAATCAATGAGAGATTTTTGTGATTTAGGATACCTGAAAAAGGTAGTATTTTCAAGGCTAGATGGGAAAAGCTTTACGTCTCAGGGTTCACAACAAAGTGGTTGGGGAGACAAGATAGCTCACAAAACGAAAAAGGAAGTAGTACCGGAGAAAAGCACAACAGTAGTACTAGTCTCCAAGGACCCAACAGATGCAATTCATTTAGTCAGAAAGAAACAGACAACAAAATGTGGCGTACCAATATTTGAAACCAACTACAAGGGAACATATTTAGCATACAAATATGTTCCAGCAGCAGAATCATTACATCTATCAGATATTAAAATAGCCAAGTATATCAATAATAAGATTGATTTCTTGTATCATGATTTACAGAAACAATTATTAGATGTGTATCAGGAAGTGATCCTGAACGACTGTCGTTTAAATCGGAAAATAATACGGAATAGATTAGCAATATCTATAGCTAATCCTGATTTAATAATGCCAATGTTGACAGAGGAAGGAACATTTGGTAGAATTTTGGGTGAAGCAATTTATAGCTATCAATGTAAAGCAATAGAGGTAGAAATCACCAAATATGATCGATGTACATTGGAGCTACCAGTGAAATATAAAGGAAAATTGAGATTCCTGATGCCAGTATCACGCCAGTTATTAAAGGAGGATACCTCACCTTTAACAGCAATTTGCAATCCAGCAATGTCACCATTATACAAAATTAACAATATTTGGATTTCGTTGCCGGACAGGAAGCCGCCTTCAAAAGCAGTTGAAGTGCTTCAAGCTACAAAGTTAGAAACTAAAATGGAGTTTCAACCATTAAACGAGATGTCAAAAGGTGGAGTATATACTCCGAAAGATATTGAAGAAGCTCGGAGAGCAATTGTATTTCCCCAAATCAGAGATCGGGGAGTGACAGAGATAATAACAAGAATTTATCAATCATATGATGGAAAACCGGACTATAACTTATTATTTGGACCTGAGCATTACAAACAAGCTGCATCAAATGTAATACGGAAAATCTGGGGTAGATTTACAAGCTTTGGTATTTTTGTAGCAGGATGTTCAGGTATATATGCAATAGTGATGATATTGAAAATAATCATATCGCAATTATTTTCCACCTATAGTATCTTCGAGATCGGGGGATAGTCTTGGAAGTTGCTACTAGGAATGTGTCCAGTTTGTGCAGACTTTGCAGTATTTCATCATCATAATAAAGAGATTAAAAGAATGAAGAGACAAACTATAAAGAAGCATGAGTTAATAATGTATGAACCTAGTCATCGAGACGATGACAATTCTGACGAGGGAGGTAACCTAGAGGGATATGAGACCTCAGACAACACCTCAATAAAACCAGACAACAAAAAACGGAAATTTCAAAATTTTGAAAATAGTACTTTACAACAGTACCCTGTTAAAGCAAAAAGGAGAAAACGGCAGGAGTGGCCTGTGAATTATTTATCACCATACGAGGGTAGAAAAAAGATAATACCAGAACGAGTTGAAGAAGAAATGCTAAAGAGGTTTGAGTTTAGAACAAATACAGATATACTACCATCTACCTCATACCCAAAGTATCAGATGAAGTTCGAGACAATGCCCCCCTTGGGTACATCAGTATTGGAGATGGTACCGAAATATCCATTTAGCACGTTGGAACGGCTAAAGGAAGAGTATAAAGATGAAATAAAATCAGAAAATGACAAAGATAGTGATGATCAACAAAAGTTCAGAGATAATACTAGAGGAATCTCAACAATATTAATGGTCAATATGCGTAAAAAGACTCATAAACCTACGACTAAATTAAAAGTTAACAGGCATACGGTACATGCCATTATTGATTCAGGATCAGATTTGACATTGATCGAAGCAAATTTATTAAACGAAAAAGAACTACAAGCAATAGTGCCGACATTAACTGTGGCATCGGGAGCAAATGGACAACCTATTAATGTTATCGGAACATTAGATTGTGAATTAAGATTGTGTGAACAAAAATTTAGACACAATATCAAGGTTACTAGACAATGTATGGCAGAGTGCATCGTGGGAATGGATATATTGAAAAAGTTAAAAGATATTGTATTCGATTGTGCAACAGGCGAATTAGTGAAAATGACGGGTAGAAAACGGAAAACTTACAGTGTGGATCTAGTGTTTTTGGATAGAACGGTGACAATACCACCGAGGACCGAAACAGTTTGTTTTGTAGCAACACACCAAGAGGTGGAAGGAGATGTTATTTTCGAACCGAATGAGCAGTTCGTAATTAGGTATAAAACACCTATGGTGCAAAACTTGGCAACAGTACGGGGATTAGATTAAAGAATCTAGCGAGCAAATCATTGAGATTATACCCAGAGACTAGAGTGGGTAAAGTGATACAACTATCTAACATGCAGAAAGAATCTGAATCGATATTATCAGTAGAAGAGGATGAACGAGATCCTGATATCGAATATTACGACGCACCGAGTTGCGATAGTAAAGCCTTATCTAGAAAAGAAAATATCAGAGTTAATCAATTGTTACGTAAATATGACCAAGTTTTCGCAAAACACGAATATGACTTAGGGCAAGTTAATATTCTAGAGCATGAAATTAAATTAACAGAAAACAAACCGATAAAAATACGCCCGTACAGAATACCTCAAAGTATACAAGGGTCAGTAGATAAACAAATCAAAATAATGAAAAATGTAATATAATCAGACCCAGTAAATCTCCATATTCCTCACATTTGGTGGTTGTAGCTAAAAGAGACGGCTCAGTTAGATTATGCAATGACTATGGGAAATTAAATGAACAAACAGTTAGTATAATCACCCGCTACCTTTCCTAGATTACATTTATGATAAAATGAAAAATTCAAAGTTGTTTACTGTGATGGATGCACAGTGTTAAGTTATATGTTATTCGTATGTTATTGTTATTGTTAGGTTATATGTTATTTGTTATTTATTAAGAAATTTGAAGAGCCCGAAAGAGTCGCCGATAAAAAAAATGTGTCGGGACAATCGGGGTGTGCGTTGTGTAATGTAAATCAAAGTAAATTAATATATAACAATAATGGTTACAGTACTAAAACTTTTATTTAACAAAACAACTAAATAATAATACTTTAGAAATTACTACTTCGTTTCCAAGATTAATTCCGAAATTAATATTCAATGTTGCCAATAATGTTTTAGACTACTGAAAGCGACTATTGGAGCAGGAAGATATTCACTGAAATTTGAATAGTATTTAATTTCCTTGTAGAGACAATTAAAATTTATGAGTCGTAGTAGCTTCGTTGTTTCTTTTTTCGAGGGACGGTTTTATTCTAAATTAGCTTTTAGCTTCTTCGGTTGTATAAATTTTTATCGATTTTTTTAAATTTAATTTTGTAATTTTCTATAGTGATAATTTACTATGGTAAATTATCACTATATACTATATCTAAATTATATACTATATTATATACTATAAATTATATACTATATCTAAATCCTGTCATAGGAATTGAGTCTTCGCTCATCTTTATTTGATAAAAACCTTTCTGTGTGTAATGTATTGTAATTCTTTATTTTTTTGGTTCTATTAATCGTTTGGTATGAATGTAAATAACAATTCTGCACGTTGCACGTGGAGAAGGTTTTTTATTTACATTCATACCAAACGATTAATAGAACCAAAAAAATAAAGAATTACAATACATTACACACAGAAAGGTTTTTATCAAATAAAGATGAGCAAAGACTCAATTCCTATGACAGGACTTTCTACAAGTAGTGATCATTTCGAATATTTAGTAATGCCGTTTGGATTAAAAGGAGTCCCTCCAACTTTTCAGAGGGCAATGAATATCATGTTGATGGATGCACATCACGCAATGGTATATATAGACGATATTATCATCTTCTCGGAAGATTTAGATAAACATTTGGAACATCTTGAGGACATTTTCAAAAGATTGATTATGGCAAATCTGAAAGTAAAGCCAAGTAAATGCAAATGGGCAGAATCGGAAGTGATTTACGTGGGGCATGTAATATCACACGATTGCGTAAGACCAGATCCGGCTAACGTGGATAAAGTAAAGAATTTCCCACAACCAGTGAATGTGAAACAAATCAAAGGATTCTTAGGGTTGACTGGATATTACCGGAAATTTATACGAAATTTTTCAGCAATTGCTTTTCCTCTAACTACCTTAGAAAAGAAAGGTATAAAATTTTTATGGGGAGAAGATCAGCAACAGGCATTCGATAAGTTAAAAGATGCACTATGCAAACCACCAATTCTACGATTTCCAGATTTAAAAAGACAATTCAGGTGATGACCGATGCATGCACAAGAGGTATAGGTGCAGTTTTGGGACAGAAAGACGAAATTGGCGATGAATACGCTGTAGCATATGCAAGTCGTGGATTGAAGCCACACGAAAAAAGTTATGGTGTAATAGAATTGGAAGCATTAGCATTAGTGTTTGCAGTGGAAAAATTTAGTCATTACCTATGGGGCAGAAAGGTAGTTTTCTATACTGATCATAGACCATTGCAATGGCTACTAAAACATAGAGACGAAGCATCAAAGTTAATAAGGTGGGCATTGAGATTACAGCCATATAATATCGAAATTGTATATCGTAAAGGTAAAGCTAATGGTAATGCAGATGCATTATCACGAATGGAGCAAGAGCCTGAGTTAGAAGATATAAAGGAAGGAAGATTAGAAGGAACTATCTTCATGCTAACAAGAGATGCAAACACTTTGAGCGATTTAGTAGAAGCACAGAAAAATGACGACGAGATCAATATGATCAGACAAGCTATAGAAGCAAAGGCCATACCAAATGAGTTTCAGAAATATTGGGAAAAACATAAAGATAAATTCATATTGGAGGAAGGTCTAATCAAATACGTGGAATCAAGAGATAATGTAATATTAGTGCCAAAGAAATATAGAGAATCACTATTATTACAATACCACGATGGAGCACTGGGAGGACATCTCTCAGCTAGACATACACTATCGAGATTAAAAATGAAATACTTCTGGCCAGATATGAAAGATGATGTTAAAAAGTGGTGTTAATCGTGTAAGATATGTATAACCATAAGGAACACAGGCAGGAAACCAAATGTTCCATTGAAACCAATGCCAGTATCGACCTCGCCAATGGAGATGACTGCTATGGACGTACTAGGGCCGTTTAAAGAATCAAAGATGGGAAATAAATTTATCATAGTATTTTGCAACTACTTAACCAAGTGGCCCGAAGCATTCCAAATTCCGAATCATAAGGCAGACACAATTGCCAGAATCTTTGTAGAACAAATTGTATTTAGATATGGTGTTCCGACAAAATTGCTTACCGACAGAGGAAAGGATTTCATGAGTAATCTGTTAAAGAGTATAAATGATTACTTTGGTATTTTAAAATTAAATACCTCACCATACCACCCACAGACAGATGGATTGGTAGAAAGGTTCAATGGAACCTTGGCAAACATGTTATCATCATACGTAAACTCAGGTCAGACGGACTGGGATGTACACATACCATCTTGTTTGTTTGCGTATAGAAATGCTGTTCATTCAGTAACAGGAGAAACACATTTCTATCTGATGTATTTAAGGCATAGCAAGATGCCAGTGGATCTTATATTTTATCCGAAAGCATCACAGAATTGTGATGAAGGAAATTACTTATTTGAGATGAGAGAGAGAATGCAAGAAGCCTGGGAGAAAGCAGGTTTGAACATTCGTTATAACCAAGAAACAATGAAGGAATATCATGATCGCAAGGCAAAGGATCATGGATTTTTGGTAGGAGACTATGTCATGTTAGAGGGACATTACAACAAAAAAGGTTTATCTCCAAAATTAATGAGAAATTACAAAGGGCCGTATCAAATTTTGAAAGTCACAGAAACCAATTTGGTCTTGCAGTTAGTGGCAAACAGAAAAGCAGAACCGATAATGGTTCATGCAAACAGATGTAAAAAGATAGCCCCGCCAGAAAAGGAGAAACCAAAATCCGATATTGATGAATTCGAAATAGATAAGAAATCGAAAAAGAAAACGTTAGAATCATACAAAAGTATCCTAAAGGGACAACCAGAACGATACCCGTTACGATCTCGGCAAATCCCGAAAGCAGTTACATTTCTAGCAGTGATTAGTTGTGTCATGATGGTTGGACAAGCATTCGAGGTATTCACACATAAAGCCAGTCAACATCCAGATATCGAATATCAGCGAACAGATAGAGCATTCAGATTTCATTTAACGAATATACAATGGCATAGATATGATCTATATTTGGTAGCTGCGGAAAAAGGGATATCATTTCATTTGAATACATGGGATCGAGTAAAAGTAATAGAGGGACTTATGCCGAATATAAGTTATCTTCTAGAAATAAAGACATTCTTTGCTGACCCAAACGTTTTTGCAGACGGAGGAGATTGTGTAGATAAAGCAGCATGGATTTTGAAGACTGCAAAATTTACCCAAAAAGTAGAGATTTCATATCTCGGGCAGATAGTAAGATTTACTCATCCACGGTGGAAAAGAAATGACACATCTTCCACTCACGATTGGAGGACGAATAATAAAATTGCGCTTATCGTCATATTAGAAAATGACCAGCGAGTCGAGAGATTAGTGCTCAACCATGCGTATCTAAGTAGAAGATGGACAATCAAACCAGATACCGTGACAAAGGCGAACATTTCGTATTTGGAATTTACGGAGAGAACCGGTTGGTATACAATATATCAAGAAATAGTAAATCTAATACCTCCCACAAAGGGAGAACTAACTAGCAAAGACGGAAAGGCTAGATTAGTAAATATTCCTGGCTGTAAAGGAATAAACGCTTTGGATTGGTTTAGTATTAGAAAGGTAGCTAGTGTGAAACAGCCCCGCATAAATAAATTAATTAATAATTGTAGTTGTCAAAATACAGTAAAGAGGACAACGGGAGATAAAACGCCAACTTGGCTATTTTTAATCATGATAGGGGGAGTAATTTGCATGATCTTAATTTTGATATTAACCACCTTATGGATGTTTAGATTAAATATACGGATATTCGTTATTGGGAAAATATTTACAAAACCGAGGTATAGAGGGAAGAGTCTCACCATATACTAGGAAGTGTAAATATATATAGTTATTTATTTTATATGTTATTTATATTAGTATGTAAACTAATGTGGGCTCAAAGGGGCATTGGTAAAATCAGACATCAGCGTATGTCGACTTTGGTTACCCTGCGAGGGTCTATCACGAAAGTGATAAAAGCTGTTAATTATTTTATTTTTAGAAAAATGAATTATAACAGAGAACTAAAGCCACCAGTCAAAGCAAATCGACAACACCCATTGGCAACGTACAATTCCCAGACTCGAGTTGAAACTGAAGTGTATAGCACCTATTAAGAAGAATATGTATATCGGTTCATCGGAACCACGGTAGCAGCGAAAATGAATCACATCACCTCGAACTATTGACATTATCCCAGGAGAGTGGATATTCCAAACGATTTCAAATTCCCAGGAGGGCCTAGAAGGCAAATGATGATAACGGTCATAAATAACCAAGATAGATTAAAATTGGCGGAACTATGTAGAGAGTATGGTTCATGTCCGAAATTGGAAAACATTTGGATCCATGCGATCAATAGGCCATTCACTGTGTTTATGGCGGGATTAGAGTTACCTGTTGAATTAGAAAATCAGTGTACTCTGGAGATATACCACGCTGATGAACGGGAACGGAATATTATGATCCAGGCAGCAGCAGTTGATACCATAATCGCAGTAGAAATCTTGGACTTCAGGAAGCCATACTCTATAGTTAGCAAAAACGAGCCAACTTGGATATACAATGTAAATGAAGTTGATATACAGCAGTGTAAATCATTTGTGAGGAAGAAGTTAACCAAAGCCGAGGAGGACGAGGCTACAATTTTCATATCGGCAGGTTTTGCCAAATCCCGAATCGAACTGAAGGAGACAATGATCCAAATCGCAATTATGGATATGAGCGGTAGTGACTCCCAGAGACCCTGTAAAACACTACCAAACGCACCAATACAAGTTAAAGGAACCTGATATTAGAGGAAACCTCGACGAAGATGATTGTTATCATCTGATAAGAAAGATCTGCGATAAGAAAATACTTGTAGCGGATACTGGGTATTCGTGACCTTTCTGCAAATAAACTATTGGAAACCAGAGGAATCCCAAAGATTCATGGTCATTACAGATTGGGATTCCTGACAGAAACTTCCCTGCGTACGGTTCCCGGAGAACCAAGGAATTTAGTGGTCACCAATGAGGCACTGGCGATACGTGTGGTTTATTTACATATCAGAAACGAAAGGTTAGACCATATCACGATACCCCAGGAGGAATTCATTTCCGCAACTACAGCAGCGATAGTTGAACAGGAAATGACGCAAAAGAGGAGATTACCCGAGCAACCATCTACATCAGAGCAACCCCAGCCCAAGAGGAAATCACCTGTGGATCTACCACCGCTTCCAGCTATATCTATTGGAGAAGAAGATGAATATGAAATATGTGCTAGTGAAACGGAGACAGCAAAATCACCCAAACAATCATCGGGACCTGCCTAACCTCCAAAGGATAAATCGGAAAATGGGGTAAGAAAAGAAAATCCAGAAGGAGGCAAGGTGAAAAAGATGTTAAAGAAAATATTACCCATAAAAGAGACAAATTGAAGCTAAAGTTGAAGAAAGTTGTTAAACCGTCGGAAGGAACGACAAAAGAGACACCCAGCAGTACGGAAGATCGGAATAATAAACCCAAAAAGATATTCAGTGAACCAGATGATGACATTATGGAAGTTGCCTTTCAACCTCCGGTTAAGGAGATGCAGGAAGCAATAGAAATAGAATAGAAGCAATAGGTTAGGGTGAAAATGTTAATATCATCAAGAAACCAGTTTCGGTTGATGTGGACGGTTTCGAACCAATGTGGTACAAACGTCCGGATAGCAAATGGAAACCCAGAGCCAAAGAGTATGACTGCCAACCAGTCACGAGAATGGCAGTCAATAATAATCAAAAATATGATGTATATGACGTAGACGGAATCCCGTATGTAGTGTCTACAGTCATATTGACGAGTGCTCTGGATGGCAAGCCTCTGGCAGTGAGTTTTGAGCCAGAAGTCTTACAGAAGAGGGAAAAGAAGTTGCTGCAGCAATACGTCGTTGCAAATAGCTACAGCACGAAGGAGTTGCACCTTTACAAAGTTCCAGACCCAGATCCCGATGATCTGGATATCTAATCCGAGAGCGTTGCCACCCAACATGTGTTGCCGAATTCAAAATGTGTATAAAATGACTTAACTATTATTTGATTTGTGCTATTCAGTGTTTTTGACATTTATTATTTGTGATTGGAAACATTCATTTTATGTCTTGTCTTATTTGATTAATTTTTATGTTTTTATTGTAATGCTGTTTACCAAAAGCCTTTCTTTAGTGTTATTAGTCTTGTTTTCGAGACGAAAATCTTTTAGGGGGTAAGACTTGTTAGGGATAGGCTTGGAGCCTTGATGATAAAATAAATAAAAATTACTAAAATTAGAAATGGTATAAATAAAAATAATAAAGAATTACTGTAAATAAAATATAGGTTCAATTAATTACTATTAATAGAAATAAGTCGTATATAGTAATATTTAATTATACTGTTACTATAAATAGTAATTATAATAATACTATTAATATATTAAATAAATAATATTTATTATAAATACTGGTTCAAAACAAGAACCAGAGACGCATAATTTAGAGACAAATTATTTCGAGGAGAAAGTTCAGACAAAGAACTAAAATTAAATTCTGTGAAGAAACGTGATTAAAAAATCACCGTGCAAATTGTGATCTGTTGAATTTGTTATAAATTGCCAAAACAAGGGCAATTCCGAATCAGAGAAATACGAAAATTTAGTTAGAGGAGATTTTTGAGAAAATTGCAATTCCATTCGTTTTTGAGGAAGGAGAGATTCAAATTATTGTCCGAAGAATTATTTCGAAAGAGTAAAATTGTTGAATTGAAGGGATAAATTATTATCCTGGTGAGATTAAATAATTTAAAGCGAATACAAAGTATTGATATCTTACTTTCGTATTCCCTGGGAGCCCTAAAATCATTCCCTCTTGCTTGCCCAACTCTTTTAGTTACTTTGCGATCGTTGTGCTACACAGGAGCCATCGATCTCTTGCAGGCTGAGGTAAACAGCAGGGATTAATAAATCCGGTATCTTATATCTCTGTACAATAGTTGTAAATTATTTTGTAAATTATCAAATGCATTTTTATAAAAAGAGAAAAGAGTTTGTTCTTAATTCAGTGATCTAAACTTATACGCGCAACCACATTAAATATAACATATTTATACATATTGTTATCTATCTATTTATTTATTCAAATATTGGAGTCATTGTGTTGAGATCTGTAGTCCCCGTTTTTCGATTTTAACAATAGTATTGATTATTATTGTTTCGTAAATAAATGTTTTAATTTGTTTTTATAAATTTATTGTTTTATTTTAATACTTTGTATTTAAAACACATTCATTATTAATTCATTTTGTTTTAATATTTGTATTAATTTTTTAAATAGTGTTATTTATATATATGGAAATTTACAATTATATATACAATTATATATTATATGCAATTATATATACAATTATATTTACAATTATTATAAATCATACTGACTAAATGATGCTTTTCTTCTGTCCATTGATATTATTGCCATAATCATCTTCGACAAAATCCAAAGATAATATTTCTAGTGTCTTTGTTAATTATGCACTTGTATTGCAAATTTATTAGTCATACAATTATATTGTTTTTTTTCATGCACTGACATAATATCATATTATTATTTTTAATTTTATAATTATGATTATTTTATTTAACAATACCATATAGCAAATTGTAAGGCAATTAGTGAAAGGTACATGGTTATTTTAAATATATATCAATTTCTTAAGTAAAATATTTCCAGAAAAATTTCAAAATATACAAAATAAATATTATAAATATGTAATTAATGGACAAGAAAAAGCTTTAAATTCTAGTCATTAATCATACAGTAAATAAAAAAAATACTGATCATTAAAGTTAATATGAAACAACTAAGATAATAAATTAATAAGAATTTTGAAATAAGATATAGTAGATAATTTATTTAGATTGAATAAATCAATTGAAATAAATTAATTTTAATTTTTTTTTAATTAATACATATATACTTAATTGATTGACTGATTGCTCAAAATATTCAAAAAAAATCAGTATAAATTCATTTACAATTATCAAATTCAACAATATCTTAGAAATAAATGTCAAAAGAGACTCAACTTTTATTTGCCTATAACATTTACATAAAGATAAAAGTAATTTAAAGTTGATGTTAATGCCAATTATCTCTAAAGATTTCATTGTCAAAACCAAGTAAATCGATCATTATCAATACTTAATAAAACATAGTTCTAAACCATAAATCTAAATTAATTTACTGTGCATTCATATAAAACGATTCTAATAAAACGATATAATTTCACATTATTATTGATTCATAACTGACTAATGTATTGCAATTTCCCTTAAAACATTGATATTTTACCAACATTACCCATTTAAATATTCAAAAGATTCCATCTTAACCGAACATTCATTAAATCCAACCGACTATATCCCTTAAAAAATCATATTTTCCCACCTCATCCGATCTTCCATTAAATCCAACCGACTATATCCCCTTAATAATCGTATATTTCCATCAAAACCCATCTCTCACCAAATATTTCTAACCCTTTTAAACATCAAACCGACTATATCCCGTAATTCTACCAACTTGAGGTTATATCCTACTTTAATTCACTCAATCATCTTAAAATCCTTAGAGAACTTCAAAAATATGAATTTTATTTAATTGTTAAAGACACCAAATATTCTTCCATTAAAATAATTTAGTAGCTATGTAGTAAAAATTCACTGAAAGATCAAAACTTGTTATTTCCTACAAATATTTCACCCATCAAATACCTAAATAGAGATGATATATATTGATTGATAATAATTCTTCAACGATTCAGCCAATCATTTTCAAGCAAATATAAAGTCCTTGATAAAGTTAACTGGTTTCTTAGCTTATGTTTTTTAAAAGTGCATCAATGTGTAAATGGAAATATTCTTAGAAAATTATTGAAAAGATTATTTAGTCAAATTCAATATCGTTACAAAGTTATCATCAAAAATTTATTCAATCACCTGATTTTTAATCTAATTGTCATTGAAATTAATTTTTATTTAAAATTTATAAACAATTCAATAAAATACAGCTAATTATCAAGAAATTAATTAAATTTATCAATTAAATTTATTAGAATCACCATTAAAACCTTAAATTTTAAAATATTCTTTCAGTCAACATGAAATTCTTAGAAAGTTATTCAATATCATCAAAATTTAACCTATCAATTGATTATTGTAAAAACTCTAATTATTAACCCCATTAAAAAATTCATTTCTATTTAAAATTAAAAAACCAATCAATAAAAATACATCCAATTATCAAGAAATTAATTAAATTTATCTTAGAATTAGCATTAAAACTTTAAATTATTAAATATTCATTCAATCAACATGAAATTCACGAAAATGATAAAAATTCATAAAAATTACAGATATTCACTAAAAATTACGGAAATTCACAAAATGAAAGATGTTTGCTAAAACCATCAACTCTAAAAATTATCAATGAATGCCTCTAACAATAAATTTGCATAAATAATCATTCAAATAAAAGCATTAAATACGTACCCTTATGATCAGTACCCTTGCGACATGTTGAATGTGAGTAGTACCCTTGTGAGCAATACCCATAGGGGGTCAAAACATCTTGTCGGATAAACTCACGAAACGAATTAACTCTTTCGAATTTATCATTGAATCAGTCAAATTATCACAAATTTTGATAAAAAATCTTATTCTAAAGTGGTAAGCAATTGTAGGATAAAAATGAACAGAGAATTATTCTTTAAACTTTGATAAAATTAACAATATTATTCTCAGGTGGTAAGAATCTTCATTAAAGTGAGGAAATTATTCATTACTCGATGATAAATTAATAATTCAAATGGGTGAAAATAATTGGTAGAATAATTCATTAATGAATCATTGGAGGTAAATACTGAGAAGTAGCATAGATAAGATGAAGGTTGATAAGAATGGAAATATATTAATTGCAACTATTTTATAAAAATTATCACTTTAATAAAAGAGTTTTCAAAAAAAATATTTGTGGGGATGTTATAAGTGAATAATTAATCAAAATCGGGGAAATATAATTGATTAAATATCGGGGGAGTATAAGTGTTTAATTAGTGGAAAATCGGGGAATATGTAAGGATATATAATTTAAATTATTTTATTTTAAACTATTTTATTACATAACAAGCCGTGACTATTTTATTACATAACAAGCTGTGAATCGTATTTTACCAACATTTGATTTAATGACTAATAAAATTTATATTGCATTTATCATCATTTGTTATTATTTAATCCATTATGAATATCGTTAAAATATGATCATTTAAAGAAATATGTTTTATTGGATGGATAAATTTAATTTTTCAATGGGATATAGTCAGTTATATTGTACAGTAATATTTATTTTAAATTTTAAGTACATTGATTTACATTTAGAACAAAACTTTTAATTATTCTTAATCATTTTTAATAATAACTGATTTTATCAATAGATTTTATAAATTATTTTACATGTTTTATAAGGAAATATTCGTGATAATAGAAATTAAAGATATAATTAGTCATTTAAAAGGATTTCAAGGAATCTTATTAGTCTGAGGGAAATATATAAATTTTTAAGAGTATTTATCGATAAAATACGAATCTTTAAAGATAGATTTATTTCAAGGAAATTTGATGCTTTTTATAACACCGGATTAAAAGATCACAAATTACTGATTGGTTTCTAAACTGGGATTTTGAGCTTGTTGTTTTTTTTGATTTTCTTTCAAACTTTATTCAAATAATCAATAACTTCTTTTCGTTTTAATATTCAACTAATTCTTTTCTTCGACTCTTCTCCAATAATTATTTTCCACAACTATTTCCTTTTCAATTACTTTGACAATCGTTTGTCCAACAACGTTTCGTCCAGCGTCTAATTTATCCCAATAATTTTATTTCTCAAATCGTCTCTCAAATCGTCTCTCAAATCGTCTCTTAAATCGTCTCTCAAATTGGCTCTCAAATCGTCTTCCAAATCGTTTTCAATTTAGCGTCACTTGTATCTAATTTTTCA
The DNA here is from genome assembly GCA_959609185.1 of Schmidtea polychroa. Classification (NCBI taxonomy): domain Eukaryota; kingdom Metazoa; phylum Platyhelminthes; order Tricladida; family Dugesiidae; genus Schmidtea; species Schmidtea polychroa. The sequence goes on along the minus strand of CAUHTR010001002.1, from coordinate 15,384 downwards.
TCTAATTTTTGTTGTCTCTTTTTTTGTTCTCTCCTTTGTTCTAATTTTATGTTCACCAGTTTTCCCTTATATAGTTTGCTTCTTTTGTGGCACTCCAGATAATCAAGTGTTTTTCCACTTTCCTTCTCCTGCTTTCTCCGACTGTCCTATTTTTATCTCTGACAGCTGTCAAGTTATTTTTCCCTTTTTCCTTTCTTGTTTGGCCGCCTTCTCCCATCAATTCTATTATCACTGGCAAGCTGTCGAGATAAGGATATTGTTGTTTTCCTTTTTCCACGATTTCAAAATTCCTTTTTCCTTTTTGTACTAATTAATTAGTACTGACCTTGGTTTTCCTTTTCCTGTTTGATTCCTTTTATTTCCTTGATCTTTCTCATTTAAGTTTCCTTTTAGTTCCGTTTTCTTTTCTGAGTCTCTATAGATCGTCCCGTTTGTTATGGCGATCTTCCCCCAGGTAATTTTATTTATTTATTTATAAATTATTATTTAGGTATCCTCAACATAATTCTAACATGGTCACTGACTTTATATTTAGGTTTCGCAAATTTTACAGATTTTTTAGAAGTCAATGATGTTTTTGAAGTGATAACAACCGGTCTCAATGCATTCAGTCCTCGATGTGATGAATGATTATAGCTTGTTATTATTTTTGGTAAAACATTTACCCATTTTTTATTACGTTGATGCACAAACAATTTCTTTAATCTATCTCTCTAGGTTCTGTTAAATCTTTCAATATGGGAAACTTCGAAGATTTGCTTAACTTTGCTATTATAAAATTCTTTACCTAAAATAATAATAATAATAATAATAATAATAATAATAATAATAATAATAATAATAATAATAATAATAATAATAATAATAATAATAATAATTGAAAGGGTAGAATTCACGTTTAAGTTAAAACTGGATATTGCTAATAAACATTTAAATTGTAGATATCAGATTACATGAATTTTTATATAAATATTTAAATTAATAAATTAAAGTAAGTTTAAAATATAAAAATAAATTAAAATATATTAAATATTAAAATAAATTAAACCAGCATTGAAATCAGCATCAAAATTAAAATAATAAAAAAGCCTCGAACAGATTGTTTGAATATTACAAAAAAGCGCAGTTTTTGTGAATAAAATAAATTTAGTAATTTTATTTGTTTAATTTATTAATTATGGAGATTGAGAATGAATTCGACGTTGTTGCGGCTAACATGGCGACCACGCCAACAAACCTATTGATTAGCAGGTTGCTACCAGAAAGATTCCACAGAGACGACGACCTGGAAGAATTCATCAAAGAATGCCAAAATTTTTTTAATATTACGAAAACATCTGTCAAGATGCAGATGATTCTGGTTACCACACGGTTGGATAAACCATTATACGATGAATATGAAAAAGCAGAAGGAAAAACATTTGAAGAGAAGCTCAGATCAGCATTTTCGAGGCCAAAATCATTATTCGAAGACTTAAAGGAAGCTCTAAATTATGAACAAGGATCCGATTCAGCAGACCGCTTTATCGAAAAAGTAGAGAAATTAACCAAAAGATTACTGCGACATGAGTGGAACGAAGAAGAAATTAAAAAGTGCCTACTCATGAATGGGGCTCGAGAGAAAAAAGTTAAAAAGGAAATAGAAATGCAAGAACTAAAGACGTCAGAAGAAATTAAAAGCACAATTAGAAAATTTGAGAAAGTGAATAAAGCTATAAACCATGTTAACTCCATCCGACCTATAACATATATGAAACCCGTCAAAACCTACAGAGATGCGTTCAAAGACCCGCACAGACAAATACGATGCCAATGTCAAAACCATTGGAAGCGACTAAGAACGTCGTATGCTGGACATGCCAAAAACCAGGTCATTTAAGCCGAGAATGTACTATGAAGAGGAGGATTCAGTGTTTTGGATGTGGATTATATGGACACGTACGCTGAGAATGTCCAAACATTCAGTGTAGGAGATGTCATCTACAAGGTCACAAATAAACTGAATGCTATACAAACCTAGAAAGATTTAAGCCGAAAATGAATCATTACGGAAGAAATAATGCAGGACACCGAAATAAAGGGGTCGATTTCAACAGAACAATCCGTATAATAGAAGAGAGGTAGCAGCAATTGGAAATCAAGATGCAAACTATCAACTGAATTATTCAAGTGAACCCGAAGAGAAATACGACGAAATGCAATACCCAAACGAGGAAGCTCCATCACAGGAGGCGATGATAGGAGCCATTTATTAGGTAATTTTGATTTTGATGAAAATGCTGGTTATAATAATGTAAATAATTTTTATAATGTAAATAATTTGAATAATGTAAATAATTTGAATAGTGTAGATAATTTTAATATTTTTAGTAAAGATTTATGTAATAATATGGATGATAAAACTAATTTTAATGTTAATAAAAGTAGCAGTATAGATCATAGAAATGAAAACAGCAAAATAATGTGTAGCGATGAAAGAACAGGAGAAAAAGTATATAGTTTCCTAAAAAAGTCATTTGATATGAATGAAGATAAGATTGAGTGGATTAATGAAATTTCCAATAGTATAAAGGACAAAGTGGAACAAAATATATTTACGAAAGACGAATGGAAAGGACCTCGTATGACTTATCATAAAATGCAAGGTAGACCAAGTATAACACTTGAAATTCAGGGGCGCGGAATTGAGTGTCTGTTAGATACAGGAGCACGAGTTAATGTAATGTCTAAAGCAGTACTGGATAAATTGGACAAAGTCGAGATAATAAAAACAGATGAAATGCTAAGGTGTGCAAATGACAGTAAATTGGAGACTATAGGAAAAGTTCAAATTGAGGTAAAGATAGGGAAGCTAACAAAAATAGTGACCTTTACCGTCGTACAAAACATTGTCCCAGATGTTATTGGGGGTATAGAATTACAGAAACAATTCGGTATTGAATTAAGATGGATTCAAGAAGGTGAAATGATATCTAACGAACGTATATGTGAAATTGATGCTAAATTTGGGAGGAATATTACAAATGAAGAAAGATTCCAACATGCGATAGAGAGGTTGAAAGTAAAAGAAGATAAATTGCTTGTAGAAATTATCAAGAGAAATAAATGTGTTTTCATGGCTGACAAGTGGGATGTTGGATGGACTGATTTAATTCAACATAAAATTGAAACAATTGGCGGACCAATAATGATAAAGGCCAGAAGACAGCCTATAAACTTGGAAGAGAAAATAAACATGGCCATTAAAAATCTGGAGGATAATAATATTATAAGGAAGTGTAATTCACCTTGGAATACCCCTTTAGTGTGCGTTTGGAAAAAGGAAAAGAAGGATATCAGACTCTGTTTGGACTTTAGACAACTTAACAAAATTACTGAAAGACAAGCGTTCCCGATGCCTAACGTTGACGAGATCTTAGATGCTTTGCATGGTACTAGATATTTTAGTTCTTTTGACCTTGGAAACGCATACTATCAGGTGAAGCTGGATAGAGATTCACAGGAGAAAACAGCTTTTTCAACGAAATAGGGACAATTCTGTTTCAACCGAATGCCGTTTGGCATCGCGGCAGCACCAGGAACCTTTCAAGAGCTCATGACGAAGATATTAAAGGATTTATGGAAAGACGGGGTAATGGTTTATCTGGACGATATATTAATTTTTACTAACACAATGGAAGAACACTATAAACTGCTGGAAAGAGTATTGCAGAAAATCGCAGAAGCTAAACTAAGAATTAATCCTGAAAAATGTCAAATACTGAAAAGCGAAGTGAAATTCTTAGGCCATATTATAAATAGAGACGGCATCCAAACGTACCAGAGACAAATTGAAGCTATTCAATCATTTCAAAGGCCGAAATGTGTGAAAAATTTAAGGAGTTTCTTGGGTATTTGCAACTATTATCGAAAATTTATTAAAGAATACGCAAAGAAGGCAAGAGCTTTAGAAAGTATATGTGGTAAAAATAGCGACAAAATAATATGGAATGAAAATTGTGAGCAGGCTTTTGAGAATATGAAGTTGGCATTAATAACCGCACCGATTTTGGTATTTCCTGATTTTAAGAAAGAATTCATACTGGATACGGATGCAAGTTTCGATACAATCGGCGCAGTCTTATCATGGAAGAATGACATGGGATATGAGCAAGTTATCGCTTATGGCTCACATGCGATGAATGACCACGAAAGAGGCTATTGTATTACAAGAAAGGAACTCCTGGCTATATATTATTTTTGTCGGCATTTCAATCACTATTTATATGGAAAAAGATTTACACTACGTACAGATCATAAAGCAATAACATTTATGTTAACCACGAAGAAGCCAATTACAGCTCAATTCCAGACCTGGATAAGCTATTTAAGTAGCCTTGATATAAAAATGGAATTTAGAAAGGGTACACTACATAGTAACGCAGACATGTTATCGAGGAAAACGTGTGGCACATGTGTACAATGTCTTATGGAACACGATAATCCTAAAATGGGCAGAATGAAAACCAGAATGTTAAATATAATGACTGAAGACAAAGGAGAGGAATGGCAAATGAATAGTGATGAAATAGAGGAGATTAAAAATAAAATAAGAACGCAAAAGAGTGGAAGGTTTATAATAGAGGATAATATTATTTATACCAAAGATAAAAGAATATGGATACCAGAGAGCAAAAGAAGAGAAATGATTAACACATCTATTATTGTGCCATGCTGGAGTTGACAAAGTTATCAAATACATACAAAACAATTTTGATATGAGAGATCTAATAAAGGAAGTAAAAACGACAATATCAAATTGCGAATCGTGTCAAAAAGTTAAAGTTGTAACTACAAAGATGAAAGAGAAACCAAAAGTACTTGAAGCATCCGAACCCTTCGAGAAAATATATATGGACATATGTGGCCCAATGAAAGAAACATTTAACAGGAAAAGATACATTTGCGCAATAATCGACCATTACAGCAAATACATCTCGTTAACAGCTATAAATAAACAGGATGAAGAGACAATTGGGAAGATATTGTTAAACAACTGAATTCTAAAATTTGGGGCACCCAAAGAACTACATGTAGATTGCGGGAAAACATTCGAAGCTAATAGCATAAAGAATATAAGCAAAAATGCAGGGTTCGAGATAGTGTATTCGAGTCCATATCATCATAATACGAATGGTATAATCGAAAGACAATTCCGGACAATAAGAGATTTTATTAATGCGTCGCTGAAAGACGGAAACACAAAAGACTGGGCAGACCTTATCCCAGATATAGAATATACACTCAACGCAACCATTCAAAAAACAACGGGAGTAAGCCCAGCTGAAATTATTTTTGGTAGGAAAATTGATAGATCAAAATGGTATAATGATAGTAGAATCAATAGGAACGATATCGCATTGAAAATTGAAAGTAAAAGACAAAATGAGGAAACAACAACTGCAAGGAGGTTGGATATTGGAGACAAAGTGTTAATCAAACGAGAAATACGAAACAAGGATCAAAATAGATATGAAGGACCATACACGGTAACAAAACGAATACACGATCGCAGTTATATGCTGAGAGATAAAAGTGGGAAGTCTTTAATCAGGAATATTGAAAAGATTAAAGAATTTAAAGAAGGGGGATGAAAGGGTAGAATTCACGTTTAAGTTAAAACTGGATATTGCTAATAAACATTTAAATTGTATTTATCAGATTACATGAATTTTTATATAAATATTTAAATTAATAAATTAAAGTAAGTTTAAAATATAAAAATAAATTAAAATATATTAAATATTAAAATAAATTAAACCAGCATTGAAATCAGCATCAAAATTAAAATAATAAAAAAGCCTCGAACAGATTGTTTGAATATTACAAAAAAGCGCAGTTTTTGTGAATAAATTAAATTTAGTAATTTTATTTGTTTAATTTATTAATTATGGAGATTGAGAATGAATTCGACGTTGTTGCGGCTAACAATAATAATAATAATAATAATAATAATAATAATAATAATAATAATAATAATAATAATAATAATAATAATAATAATAATAATAATAATAATAATAATAATAATTGTTTCGACCAGTCAGAGGGGGATATCCTCTGACTGGCAGTTTTTTGGCTCTTTTTTATATTTGCGTCTGTGTGCGCGGTCTGGTTAGACCGAATATTGTTGGTGTGCGCACACAGACGCGAGCAATGGAAGCTCGGTTGTTTTTAATAGGTAATTGTTAATTGTAAATTTTTATGGATTGATTTAACAGTTTTTTAGAAATTCTGGAATTTTGATTAAATAAGATTTGTTTATTTGGATTAAATTTGGTGGATTTTTGAACTGCATTTTGGAAGAATGGCGGTCGGAATGGATTTGCGATGTGATGTAGGTTGTGATCAGAAATTCTGTCTTACATCTTTTCGAAACATTAACTTTGTGAAAGGCGATCTCATTTATACTGGTTTCAAAGGAAAAATTCCCGATAAATTAATCGTATCGATTGTCACGGAACTTTCACAGTTGTTGCCATCATTTTTCATGATTATGCATGGGATCGAGTCTTCTAAATTCACAGATAAGTTCGTCGATAAAAACAACGATATTGTATTATGTATTCGTGCGGAAATAATATTGAATCATGCTATGTCGGATTTTTCAAATCGATTTGTTTGCAACACGGAAATCAGAAATTATTTAATTGAAGAGTTATCCAACAGATTTTCTCAGTTGTCCGAATTAAAACATCAGGGTGCTTTGGCGTTTATTTCATGGATACCAGAAACAATGAAAATCAATAGTCGTATGATTATGGCTGCTTTAAAATCTGACGTTGGAATGGACGTGATCCCTGATTGTCGATCGCAAGTTTATCGTGCACAAATGGAAGCAGCTCGATTAACATCTGAAATTGGACGTGACAGTGAAATGGACAAGACATTATTCAAAAATGATCCAATGTCCTCTTTTGAGGAAAATAAAATCCTTATTCATTCGTTTGATCTCAATCAAATAATAATAATAATAATAATAATAATAATAATAATAATAATAATAATAATAATAATAATAATAATAATAATAATAATAATAGTAATAATACATAAATCTGTTTGCAAGTTATTAGGATGTCCATCTTTAAATAAGATATTAATTGCCTTGGACATTTCATTTGCAGATTTTGGCTTGACCCATATTGTTCTTAATACATGTTAAAATATATTTATTCCCATTGTTAATTTTTGAATACGGTATCATCTTCATTAAATCCATTTGCCATAAATCGTCAATACCGAATGTTTTATATGCTCTTGTTGGAAATCGTTTCCACATCGGTTTGTTCAAACTGTACGCGAGCTGATCTGATAACCACTTCTGCGTTTCTCATTTCGAATTCGGAACTCTTTTCTTTAATTTTGCCACTCCACCGACACCGGCTTCGTCTTTTGAGGTCGTCCAAATCTTCTCCATTAAATGCAAGAAAAGTTTTAAAATTAAATTTAATGTCTGGCAATGAAGGATTAGCACCCATTTTTTATGATTGATTTCCTACAACTCCACCTAATAATGATAATGCCAGAGGTATCAATGCACCAATAAATCCCCCTTGTTGTTTATATATAATTTTCCTCATTTACTTACGATTTTTATTATTTACTAATGATAACAAAGGTTTCCTATAATTGCTCAAAAAATGCTTTTTTGATTTACTGATTTTAATCTTGCCTTTGACTACTTTAAGTATAATATTGAGTAAATCATCGACAACAAAATTTGGGAATGATTGCAATTTATTCATTCTTTTCATATTCAAGCCCTTTAAAAATTCATTAAAAAATGGAAAACTGTAATGATTTTTAACTACATTTTTACTGGTTTTACGGGTTTTACGTTTATTTGTTTTACGTTCAGGTTTAGGATTTTTCGAAATAAGATTCATTGCAGAGAAATTTTCAGTTACAAGTTTTGGTGGAACTTTTGGAACTTTAATACTCCTTTTAATACTTTTTCTTAATTTCCTAATATTTTTTACCTTTGCCTTTAAAAACATTATTATTAATCATAGATATTTTCAACTTTGTTTATAAACCATGGCACCTTTTGGGTTGAAAATATCTGTTTTTACTCGTAAATCATCGGGACATTGTTGTGTGAAATCAAAAAATATATATCCGTGAGTTATTTTTGTAGCATCTTGAAATGCACTGATAAGAAAATTACGATTGTTAGGGTATGCTTGACGTGCAAGAAAATCAATCACAATTGCATCTCTAGGGTTCTTGAAAATAACTAAATATTGTACTTTAAATTACCTGTTCGATGTGCACCACCTTGATGAAATAGATTTTGTGTCATTAAAATTACTGTTACATCGACATGTCTCCTGATTTTTGTGAATAAATTATTAAAATCTTTTTCTTTATTAGCTTCTTGATACAAATCATCGATAGTAATGACATCACCTTTGTTTAACCGACTGAACTAGTTTTTATCAAATTCCTTTACTATTTTCATGTTTTTTAATTTACAGAAACTTGATTGTGTCAATCCATGTTCTTCATTAGCACCCCTATGCCAATAAATCTGTTGAATTTTGTTTTGAATAAATTTGATTTTAGTAATTTGCAAACAAATAATGTTTTTCCACTACCACTCGGACAAACGATTTGGTATACTGCATCATTTCTTAATTCCATTTCAAATTTTATAAATATATGTGTATTTGTTTATATTCGATGATTTAATAAACTCGTACTCAATTTGTATATAAAGAGTAATTTTCATAAATGATTTAATAATGTTAGCAAATATAAATTATCGAGGAAATTTTGATGAATCGAATATGAGGTTCCCACCAGGAAAACCACAGCAAATTGTCGATAGAATCGGGAAATACCCGATAATATTTTTCAAGACAGGTGAATGTAAAATCATGGGACGTAAGAAACCCTTGGATATTAATAAATTACAATGTCGAATCAATAATATTAAAATCCAATCAATTACCGTTACTATGGATATGGGACATAGTATCAATCTATATAACATGTCGAAAAAATGTGATTGTATGTTTGAACCGGAATTTTTCCAGCACTAAGAATATTAAAATATAAACCTATATATGTCAACGTGTTTGCAAGTGGAAAGGTTGTCATGCTGGACTTGGAAAAATTCATCAGAATATCCGAGATTTATTTCGATGCTAAAGGCATAAAAGGAAGTGGAAAGAATTGGAACAATTGAAACGGGGCAGGAGGTAGAAATTGTATATAACAAGCTACAGGAAGACCTAGTGTAACAGTAATGATGAATGGGGAAATTTTCGACTGTTTATTAGACACCGGAGCACGAATAAACGTAATGAGTGTGAACTGTTTTAACAAGTTACGAGAACAACAATTGATGAGAAGCGACGATAATTTACGATGTACAAACGAAAGTACGATACAATTGGGAGAACAAAGGTTAAAGTAACTATCGGAGATATTTCCAAGAAAGTTAGATTCATTATGGCGGCAAGTGACACCAGAGGTGATTGGAGAAGTAGAATTACAAGAAGCATTTGAATATAGGCTGGCAAAAAAGAAAGATATCGAATCTAGTTAAAAAGACAAGAACTATATTTGTAACATTAAAGCAAAATTCGGCAGACAAATAAAGGATGGAGAAAGATTGACGCGAGTCTTGAAACATCTAAAGATTGATGAGGATAGTAAATTAAAGGAAATAATTACGAACAGTGAAAACGTGTTTATGGCGGATAAATGGGATGTGGGTCGCACGCATTTAGTAAAACAAGATAATTACAAGAGGTGAACCGATAAACATAAAACCATATCGTCAACTATTGAATTTGGAAACAAAAATTGAAGAAGCAATACAAAATCTTTACGAAAACGGGATTATACGGAAATGCAACTCCCCATGAAACACGCCGTTAATCTGCGAATGGAAAAAAGAAAAAAAAGATATTAGGATATGCTTGGATTTCAGACAGCTGAATGCACTAACAGAGAGACAGGCATTCCCAATGCCAAACATGGACGAGATGTTAGATTTGTTGGGAGAGTCCGTTTATTTTAGCTCAATCGATCTTGGTAATGCATATTACCAAGTGGAGTTAGACGAAGAATCGCAAGAGAAAACAGCATTCTCAACAAAGAAAGATCAATACTGTTTCAATAGAATGCCGTTCGAAATTGCTGCAGCACCAGGAAATGATGACAAAGGTAATAGGCAAAATAAATGGAGCAATGGTTTATTTGGATGACATTCTGATTTATTCGAATAGTAAAGAAAAAACATTATACAATACTCAGTGAAGTATTAGGAAAAGAAAACAATTAAAGAAAACAATTTTAGAAAAATAGTTAGTTAGAAACAAAAAAACGTAAGAAGTATATATTGGGTATAATAGACCAGTACAGTAAGTATAAAGTCCTGACAGCTATAACAAGACAAGCCGAAGAAACAATAAAAAAAGAAAATTAATCCATAATCGATCGAGCTGTTCCCAACCAAGTCAGACCGGTGGCGGCCGAAATGACGGAGAGCGCAAAACGATGGAAGGCTACTCCTAAACGAAAACGTCTCGGGAAAGCCGAGCGTGCCCGGCTTAAAATGCATGTCAAGTAGATCCTGATCCAGAACCAGGTGTAGTAAAACTTTATGTGATAGTGTAATGATTATCATGAATAAATAAATCTATTCGGGTATTTAAGAAAATATTAGTTTCAGTTACCAAATAGAGATCTCACCGTAAATGTAGAAGCGGAATTAATGAGATAGGGACCAGAAAGAATGTCGGATACAGGCCTTCTAACGGCAGTCCGCGAACCCATGCGAATGCCTGAAAATTATATTATACAATGGAATGCTCACTTTTTGCTGGTACTCACCCACTTGGTACATTACCAACGTTGATTACTCAACGGTTATCAAGCAGTAACACACATAACATTGCATTCTGGATTGCGCTGGAAACAACAGGATAAAGTAAAATGTATGCTTACCTGTAACCCGCCAATACCATGGAAGTGAATCTAGAAATTCCAACAACTATTCATGATAAACTGGATGATTTTCCGGTTGCCACTGAAAATATGTGTGCTCCAGGTTCTAAAGTGGAGAAGTTGATGCTCACGCATTTGCTTAAGAACTATGTTCTTCGTTGGAGACTTCTTTAACTTCTTTAACTATATCTTTTTCTTGGAGTAAAGGTTTCTCAAATTCATAGGTCTATCAAATTTCATCAGACTACCATATTCAAGAATTATATTGACACAAACACCCAACTTTTGACTGTGTCAACAAATAATCTCGATAAAAATTATTTTAAACTTCTTGAAGAAACGAATGAATTTGAGATTATGTAATTCAGCTTCTAAACTGATTACTTATTCCTCTAAAACTACATTTAAAATGAAAAACCATATAATTTTTTATTTTTGAAAGCATTCGGGTAATTAAACAATTTGGAAATTAATTGAATTAAATTTCAAAGTTGCATCGATTAATTAATCTAGATCAATATAAAAATGAAAATTTTAAAAACAACATGCATTCTATTTGAGAAATGTTTATTATCAATCATTTAACATTAGGAAGTTGACTATTAATAGAGAAATCAATATATTTCTAATTTGAATAAAAAAATTAAACTTGTCAAGTTTAATTTAAAAATTAATTAATAAAATTACGACTTAACTGATGTATTTTAATTATTAGAAATTTGTTTTGAAAAAACAATTTACGTTAAACCTTTCAATACGAAGTTTATTTATCTATTTATAGTTGTCATTTATAAAAATTAAAACAAAACTAAAAAGTTTTAAAAACTTAATCTTTGTCGGCCAATATCAAATGTATCAATGTATTCTAAAGAAGATTGAAATCCAAAGAAGACACAATCTATGTATTAGATAAATTATTGGACTATGAATTTTGATTCATGAATATAAAATCGATAAAAGTAATAGTTGTTCAAATATATATATTTTTTCAGAATAAAAATGAAGATTTTAGTATTTTGTCTTTTAATCTCCATGGCAGCAGCTAATGGTTATTATGGTAAGCCTGGTCATGGTGGAGCTATTGGACATGGAGGGTATTATGCAGGTGCTGCAATGGCTGGACATGGATTATATGGTCACGGTTTACCAGGAATACCTGTCATACCAGTTCTTCCAGGGGGTTATCCCATGGCAGGATATGCACAATATGGCCCTGGATATGACAATTATGGGGATGCATATTAAAAGAAGGATTTTTATTAAACTATCATAATTTCATAAAAATAACATTTTTCATCTGTTTTATATTGTTTTATATTTAAATTGAAAAAACCAGACTACTTTGATATTTTTAATAATTTTCTTTTTGCAATTGGTTAAAAATTATCGTGACTTATTTTTCTTGCTGAGAAAACACTTACGCTTGTTTACCGATTCTAAATAAACATTGTTTTTATCTACATCGGTTAAGTGAAGACAAATGAATATAAAAAATAGGTTCTTTAAGTCATTGTCGACCAAAGGAATGATTAACCACAAAAGGTTAATATACAATTCCTTTCCAAAATCATGATTCTGTGAGAGGAAGGTTCTGTTATAAATTTGATAATGCATGAAAAGTATGGTTTAATTTCAATTGTTGAATTTTTTTGGATATCATGTTGGAATAAGCTGACAGACCGGCTGGAAACATATTTCTCATCCGAGCTTTAGTTCTGATAGCACTTTATAAGACTGTTACCTCTTACAGTCTTTTTAGCACTTTTCCTGTAGAAAAAAAACCTGTAAAAGAAGATTGAGTTCGAAGTCACTCTCAAAGATTCCTTCAATTTAAAACCCAATTGTATCTGTCTAAAAAGTTAAAGAAAGCCCGCAAATGATGTAGAATGTATTATTGATTAAAATTGTTTTAATTAAGAAATGCAAAACTGGAGATTATATTTATTTCTTTTTTGTAATAATTTTTTCCAGCTATATATTTATATATTAGTAAATTAGTAAAGATTTAAAACAACTGTTTGTCTTCTATTGATTGATGAATATTTTAGTGACGGTTAAATTATTTTATATTTTAGTATTATATTTCAAAAAATATTTTTAATAACTAATTCATCAAATAAAGAAGTTCTTGAGGTGTGATATAAGAATAAATATTGTCCATACAATCTAAGAATTTTGTTGAAATATTACGCAGATAAATTGAAAGGTTTGTACCTGAATTTACCTTGTTTAAAACAAAAACTATACATCAAATATATTAGGGCTGTTAATTAAAGAAAAGTGTTAAATTGTGTTGGCATTTAATCCAGAAAAAACATTATTCTGTCCATCGTTGACTTCTCATATTTTATATTAACTCAAATAAGTGACTAAATTATTCAACGTATATTGACGTATTAATAAAATCTGATTCAAGAAAATGGACAACAATTTTCAATGAGATCAACTACATTAGTTCAGAGTGCGAAAACTCTGCAACTCAACGATAATTACCTGCTCAAATCAACAATCGTTTCCAATGATACTTTAACTTTTAATGAATTTTTCTCTTAAAAACTTTTAAAACTATTTTCCGCACCTATCCTCGGTTGCTTCTTTCCTTTGCTGAAACTTAAAGCTGATTTCTTTGATTTTACTTCACTTTATATAGTCCAATAATCTAGATGATGGATGATTAACAATCGTACTGTGTGCGGTAAAGAAGTTAGAGACCTATGTATTTGGAACTTCCTTGTGCGTTATAGTTTTAATTTATTTTATCCATTCAAATATTATATTCAAATATTATAATTTCAGTAATGACTGCCAAATATATTAAAAAACCTAATTTATTATTTTGTTATTATTTTGCAAGTCGGTTTTTTCTGATTCCTCGTGTTCTTATTTAAACAAATAAACGAAACACAACACAGAATAACTTTATTAAACTTCAATCACAATTACAATTTGTCATTAGATTTGCACCTTTCCTTCCAAATAAATATTGCTCGCGAAGGTAGAAAACCCAAGGGGCAATCACCTTCTCTGATACGAGAGTTTTGGATTGCTTTAAATTACTTAAAATCATACTTAAAATCTATTAACTAAATAAGAAGATTTTAATTTTAATAAAAATTTATTGAAAAAAATAATTCATCTAAATTATCATTTGAAATAGAATTTGTCGGTTTTAAAAAACCGGTGTTCGGTACCACTACTCAGTGTAACAACATGGTCCATTGAATGGGCAGTCAAAACCCATATAGACAATTAATATTAATAAATTAAAATCACATTTAAAAACTTTGTGGACAAAAATCAAAACATGAAACAGTGGCTTCCGGATCGAGTCGGCCACGGTTTTTCAAGCTTCAAGCCCCAAAGCTCTGATCAATACCCGATGGTTGTGCTGAAGAAGGAGCGACTTTAAACCCAGCCCAATTTGCTTGGACGCAAGCGGTACATTAAATAAATCAAGCAATCCTAAGATTAAGATGGGTCGAGGAAGAAATCGAAATTGGCATCATCGCCAATACAGACGGCGAGCATTAAAAAACCGCATAATCCGTGACGTTTTGGTCACTTAATACTAAACCTATGCACGAATACACAATAATAATGTATGGATTATGGAATACTGTGACAAGAACACTATATTTTTGTATATTTCATATTTAAATTTTATAAAAACTGTATCCTGATTATGTAACCCATATCGTACACAACTTATATTAACTATACATTTTATGGAAAAAAAAGACGAAAAAAGAAAAAAAGAAGAAACAGAAGGAAAAAGAATTTGAGATTAATATTTTTATTTAGAATTTATATTAGATTAGAAGTATTATACATTAAAATTAATGAAAATATAAATACAAACTTTTTGCGGACACAATTATAAAAAAATTGAAACTTTGCACTTTTGTTTTGTACACTTAAATTTTTTAAACTGAAATAATTTTTAAATAATTTTTACCAGTTAAACCAAAAAAGTGTTATTTAATTGGAAAGTTACTTTACAAATAAATAACAATAATGAGGTAAGATGTGTAATACGAGACACTTCCCCGGACAGTTATCAATACAGGACATACGATTTAAATCCGAGAAAGCCCTGCGTAATCCGGGACGTCTGGTCATTTTTATTTAGAGAAACACCAACATTTTATTAAATTATAGAAATTTTTGAAATTAAAATATATATTTTGTTTAAAACCTGGCTATTTGACATTTTACAAAAAGTTATTATGTTTGATTTGAAATTTTTTAATTATTTCTCATTTTAAGCATTATTTAAACAAAATGGAAATTGACAATGTATAACAAATCTAAAATAATAGTGATTTAATGGAAAACTTAATTTTGATAAAAGGAAACACTATTTTTAAAATTATGAAAAAAATA
>CAUHTR010001001.1:0-94027 GCA_959609185.1 Schmidtea polychroa | reverse complement strand
NAATGAATAATAATAATAATATAAATTAATCAATAGATATATAAATTCAAACACTACATAAATCTTAATCAAATATTAATCACATCTAATCGTGGCCAATAAAAATGGCAGACAACATCGATAATATCATTTTGAAATAATTTCTAAATATCTATATGCAATTGATTGGATAGATTTAGTGGGGGCAATATCGATTATCATTATGGCACAGCATAGGTATCTCCATATGCATTTTGTCCAGGAAATTTCTCTTGGGTCGTGGTGACCTCGCTAGTGACAGTAGTAGTATGCTTGGTAGCGATGTCACCTTCAACAGCGGCCGCAGTGAAGGTCCAGCCAGCCGATCGGGTGATCCTGAATCTGAGAAACATTTCCACGCTGTACACGACACAATTCAGTGCGCAGAATACCTAGAATGTTAAACGCTATTAAATAAATAATAACTCGAGCACACATTGACAAACAATCAATGAAATGAGAACAAATCCAGATAATATAGACCCCGAAATTCCTTAACTGCCGGCTGACTGTATCGCACGTGCATTACAGCACCAATAACGGTTTTCACGAGCAACATGGACCTATTGGACTGATATCCGTATTAATTGACGTGAGAGACAGGCGAATCGCCATCGATACAATCAATATCACCACATGAACATTTGTTTACATCCATCCACATTTTACACGGAAATACGAGTATCAGCAGTTATTTGTTCAACATACTAATGATAAAACAGGAAAGACATAAGGGGGTGATAAATTCACAATTTGACGTATAATTGTGACGCCGATAACTAGCACAGATCGCCAGGTAAATTACCGTTTGATGATGGCCATATAACGGGATACCAACGTATATTCCGTACGACATGAACTGGGAAGGAGTGGGTAAGGCAGGCAATTGATTAAATAATCCCAATCACAAATGGGCTCAGCTTCACAAAGTGAAACCTTGATATGCATATCTAACTTACAGCAAATGGTACTCATATTTTTTATTAATTATTTTATTGTTTCAAGTACTTATAATTTGTTTAAATATTTCGTTTTTCATGCCAATACCCGATATATGAATATCGACATGATTTGCTCAGTTAAAGGGGGGGGGGGGTTTGGGTTAACCCTTAAACCACAAAAATCATAAAACGGTCTTACTGTTTGGAACGCGAAAATGTTTTGATTTGAATTGAATGGGGTTTTTATGATGACCGTCTGTAGACGGTTTTAGTGGTTAAAGGGTTAAGGAGGGTTATTTACCATCAAATTGTTGGTAGACCATTGCCAGCTTTGGAAACATACAAAATAACCGCAAATAGCGACTAAAAAAACTGTTGGAAATCAACATGAACAACAGCTCTTCATTTTCGATAATACATAAAAAGAACATGGTAACTGGAGAGGAAAGGTGGATATATTATAAAAATATATTGAATAGAAAACCATTGGTTGGCCATGGCCAAAATGAAGTAACGAAGCGATTCCTAAGCTAGAATTCAAAGAGGAATTTTTTCGAATTCCTCGAACCGATGCAAGCTATAAATGGTAAAATGAATTGATTGAAGTTGCTTCAGTTGAACGATTTTATGGTCATTATAAACATTTCAGTGATATATAATGAAGGGCATTCTATAGCGTTGGGACTGTTTACCATACCCGGCTTATTCTAGCACCTTCCGATCATAATTTATTCCGGCCGACGCAACATTTCACAAACAAATAATTCCATTTCAAAAGAACTAAATAGTTCATTCGATTCAAAGACAAAGATTATTTATAACTCAATAGCTTACAAAATGGAGAAATATCTTACAGAACGATGAAAATTATATGATAGCTTCTACTGACTTTCTGTTGCGAATTTCCAAAAACCTTTTGCATCAAAGATGAACTAATCTATACACCGCCCACTCAGCCCCCCTAAAATTCACTACAATCTGGATAGCAATACTAAAGCGATGGTAATTAATCTGACAACTGCAACTTCACCACCAAGTCCATAAATTCAGTGATAGAAAACGAAATTTTAAATAGAAATTCAAAGATATAAAAATTGACGAGATTAGCTGAAAATCAATAAAGTTGCAAATAGCCATAATAGTAAAAAATTTGTCCATAATTCAGAGCATATATTTACAAGTCCATCAACGAATCTGTATTTAAAAAACCAAATATATTATTAGGTCCCCTCAGATGGTCACCGATGTTGTGGTGAAATCAATTAGATCGGCATCATGCAAAAGATCCAATAATAAAGGATCATTTTCATTGGGCCAACAGTTAGTGAGATATGAACCATATAAATGATATGATTTTCTTAAACATTTTTCTTTGACACAATTTTGTTTTGAATTATAAAATTTGTTAATTTTTGCGAGAAAATTGTTGATAAGAATTTAGAAAGAAAAACTATTACTATGGAAACTGCGAAAGTATGCCAATTTAAATCAATTTAATGTTGAAAAGTTCGATTTAAGGTTAAAATAAGTAAGTCAAGTATAACAGTCATAAATAGAACTTAGGTAGATCATCTGATCACAGTAAAAACTAATAATCTAGAGGAAAGATTTAGAGTAAATGTGTTTTATTATACAAATTAGTTGTCCAAATTGAAAAACGCTTCATAGGTATGAATACAATTAACCAAAATTTTGCATTTCTTTAACCTAGAAATATTTTATTTATGCCTGAACAGGAAATCAAGGTACCTTGCGATAATATGTCAAAAAAATATTCAAGAGAATTTTCCCATAACTTTTCAATTCAGCTAATACAAGCCGTTAAATTACTAAAAGAGGATTTGAAAGAAAACATGACAATTAAAGAATGTGCAGATGTTTTAACAACAAAATAAAGTATTATGGAAAGTGTCTTATCTGATATATATGTGGCATTGCTTTCATTTTTGCCTTACTAGTAACAGTTGCGAGTGTGGAAAGGACAAATAAAAAAAAATAAAAAACTAGCAGAGTAATTTAGTCGGACAAAGCAGATTGCATCAAATGGCACTACTATCAGTCAAATAAACAGAGGCTTCAAAAATTGACCTTCAAGACTTAATAAATACTTTCGCAGAATCAAAGGCAGGAAAAAATACTATTTAACTTTTTAAAAAATAAAATTAAATACACATAAGTTTTCTTTGTATATTTTATTTAATAAGAAAAGATTTGTAGGTGGGCCCAAAAATTGATTTTTGCACAACAACCAAAAATGTGAACTATACAATATTGACAATTTCTAAACAAATTATTAAAACTATAAGTGAAAATATTTTATGTGAAAATAATCATATCAATTATGTAACAAATTCCGTAAAAATTATGTTTATTCGAATATTTCAACCAATTTCTAAAGAAATTTTTGTATCGAGAAACAAATATGAAAATCAATCGAAAGTTTAATTAAAATTAATTAATTAAAATATTAATAATTAATAAAAATTCAGATAAATATATAAAATTTAATCAACTTTTTATTATATTTTTTCAAATTTCCAAAAATGAGAATTGAAATTAATTAATAAATAAAACTCACCGTTGCCGCTATCGCACCTCCTCCAAAACTATGAGAAAAAGCACCAACGAATATGGCGATAAACAAAAAGAATATAGACACCATTATTGATACGCATTCCTAGAGAAAATAATTATTTCAAAGATTTTGAAAATAAACTTACAATTAAAATCCATGGTCCAGGTAAACGATAAATTATGTTAAACAAATACAAAATGAAAAATATTATTGTAAATATGAAAGTAATCGTAGCCGCAAAATTTATATAGCCACCATTGCCACCGTATCCGAAATATGGAACGGAACCAACACAAATCCAAATAATTATGTCAACAACTAATTCAATTATTTTTAAAATTCCGGGGAGCGATGTAACGAACAGCTTATTCAAAGATATAGATGTCGTTGTAGTAGTAACATGCTCTGTCGTGCTTGTAGGATTATACGACATTTAAGTTAAAACAGTTAGACTGTTATTTAATTTGAATTTCTGAGAATATATTTACTAAAAACAACTCAGCTCGAAATACAAAAGAAATTTGTGTATTGATGAAAATATGAAGATATTAAATTTATGAAGTAAAACAAATGCATTCAGTTTTCTAATTTTGTTTTATAAAATGTTTGTTAATTTAAAAAATTTTAATTTAGATAAAATTAGAATTATTTCACAAATAACATGAAATTTTTAATTAATAAATTAAATATTAAAATTTTAAGTTATTTGTTACACATTTGAAACTTCAAATGGGTTTATGAAATAAACCTAGATTACATGCTAACTTACTTAAAATTAGACGTCTTCCTCTCGCAGATTATTTCACACAATTCCGTGAAAAGGCCAGTGGCGGATTTAGCTATTGGCGTGAGGGGGGGGGGCGAGTCGCTCCTCCACGCCCCTGTTGAATCCTAATTGGCACCCCCCAAAGATAATTTTTATGAATGTGTACAAGCATTAAGATTAATCCGATCACTGACACTGACAATTTAATATATCTTTGATTTGGAAGACCTAAATGGATTGAAATGTATTCTACTATCACTGCAGTATACAGCTGCTCAGAGTCACCGTTTATAGATTATTATTATTATTGATAGTACCTATTACTCTGCTATGTTGTTAAACATAGTTGATGCAGCACAGCAGCAGGCATATTCTTCAGTAGTGCAGATAACTGCTTACTCAGCAGTGCTGAGACTGCCACTAACCAGACGACCTGGCCTTTCTCTTATTACAGTTTTGTCTGTGTACAAAGTTCAACTGGATTTAAGCAACTCCAGCTGTTATGCTGCATCATATTAATAATATTACATAGCTCCAGTGAAGAGCGACTGTTTGAAGTTTTTAAGCTTGTATAGTGTTTGTACATAAATCTAACCATAATAATTATTGTCAATTTGGACTTTTTTGACAAACAAATTATTGCGTTACTATTGAAATATTAAAATAATATTCAATATTGAATTAAAATAAAATTTAAATTAGAGTCATGGCTGAGTCAGCTGGTGACACTAATAAAAGCAAAGCAGTTACCGAATTAAGTGGATCATCTAGGTGTAAATTGGCAAAGGAAGCCAGTCTCAAGACAGATGCTAGCAAATATATTAAGTTAACATCATTTATAACTAAACAGTCTAAACTGCCAGTAGTTCAATCAACTGAAGTTTCTGCTAAAAATGAGCATGTATTTGATGATTAACACCCATCTACGCATTCGAGTTCATGTGCTGAGCCTGCTGAGACAGAAACATCATCTGAAGTTCTTTTTGACGATGAGCAAGTATACTATCTGTAGTTGATGAACAACACTCAGCTATACATTCATGTGCAGAGAATACTGAGACGCTAACATTACCTGCTCAGGGCTTGAAACATAATCAGGGTGATTCAGAATTTGATACAGTGGAAAAACAACTTGCTTCAGATATTGTACAAGAACCACTTCTTCCTCAATCCGACTTTCCTAAAGATCCAGGACTCTACAATAATACGAGCATAAGCTCGAAACTGATACGAAAATTGTTTGAAATCGGACCATGTCAACCTGGACTCAATGAACCATTTCAATTTCCGATAGATGAATTGGGGCGCAAGTTTCAAATTTCTTGGTACACAAAATTTTTTGGAAAAGGTAGTATGAAGGAGGAAAGAAATTGGCTTGTCTATTCACCAACAAATCAAAAAATGCATTGCCAAGCTTGCTGGTTATTCGCTGATTGTAAAACTGAAAATTATAGCAAGGAATGGTCCGACCCAAATTTTGGAGTTTATAACTGGAAAAAAGGCATGGAAAAAATCGTTAAACATGAAACTTCCAATCAACATCAAAGTGCAATATGTCAATATTTGCTGGCTAAATATCGCATTTCAAATGATAAAACTGTGATATCTGGTTTGATCAGTCAGGAGCGTTATCAAGTGGAAAAAATAGAGAAGTTTTGAAACGAATGGTAGATGCAACGTTGTTTTTAGCAAAACAAGGTTTGCCATTTAAAGGACACAGAGAACATTCTGGCTTTGACAGGTGTAGTAATACTGGAAATTTTCGTGAATTGCTATTTTTATTGGCTAAATATGATTCCACTTTGGACAATCATCTAAAGTTTGAAAAGAAAAATGAACTTTATTTATGTCATGATGTACAAAATGACCTAATTCATTCACTTGCCTCAGAGTTATCCGCAAATATTGATAATGAAGTTAGGTCTGCACAATTCTTTTTTCAAATTATTGATTCAACAATTGATATATCCAGAGTTGATCAGATGTCAGTTTCTTTAAGATTAGTGTCAAAATCAGGACAAGTTGTTGAACGATTGATAGGCTTCTACACGTTGGAAAACAGTAATGCTGCAGCATTTTCTAATATATTATTAACGGAGTTACAAAAGCGAAACATTGACATTACACTTTGTAGAAGACAGGCACATGATGGTGCCTATGTGATGTCTGGTATTAAAAATGGTCTTCAAACTAAGATAAAGACACTTTCACCAAATACCATCTTTGTTCACTGTTGTTCTCATGCATTGAATTTGGTGACTATTGAAGCAATGTCTCTTAACAGTGATGTTCAGTTGTTTTTTGGTACAACAGAAAAGTTGTATACTTTCCTTACATCAAGTCTACATATTCACGACTACATATTCTCGAAGAACATCAGAAGTTTCGATATGAATTGACAGTAGATACTCTAAAACGACTTTCTGATACAAGATGGGCAAGCCGAAAGCATGCAGTTGATGCAATTGTTGGATCATTCTCCGCTATTATATCTACTCTAGAAGATATAAATTTTGGGGAATCAAAAGAACACAAAGGAAGTGTCAGAGCAGACGCTATGGGACTATCTATTTTGATAACAAAATATTCTTTTCTTTTTCTAATGCTATTTCTACAAAAGCTGTTAGATAATATCTTTGTGTTATCAAACTATTTGCAACGAAAGGACATTGATATTGCGTTTGCAAAACAATTGATTTATGTTGCCAGAAATAAGTTTGCTGATAGGAGAAGTGATAAAGCTTTTGAAAGTCTAAATTTTGCTGTAAAATCATTTATTATCAAAAATTGTTCCTTACAAGATGTTGAAACAGAATTTAAAGAAAAGCTAGTTGCAAAAAAGAAACGCATGGCAGGTGAACTTAACAGAGGTGAAATGGTTGATGATCCAACTACACGCTTCAAACGTGAAACGTATTTCACTGTCTTGGATACACTTGTAACACAACTAGAAGAATGTTTTAATGATTTTCATAACACTGTTGCTTTATTCTCCTGTCTTGATCCATCACAAATATCAGAAGAAAATAAAGAATCTTTTCAAAATTTATGCGACATTTACAAAAACGATATTAATATTGAAGAAGCAATCCTAGAACATGATACTTTCAAATACGTTTATGCATCAATACGCCCATTACTATCTTGTGAACTACAACTTAAAGAGGTGCTGCCTTTCTTGGTTGAAAAATTGATGGCGCCAGGACATCCCAATTTGGCAATTCTCTATAAAATATACTTGACTCTTCCTGTTACATCTGCTACTGCTGAAAGAAGTTTCAGTAGACTGAAAATCATCAAATATTACTTGCGATCAACAATGACAAATGAATGTCTGTCTGGATTAGCATTAATTTCAATAGAACGCGAACTGGCTGAGAACATTTACTTTGAATCGACTATAAATCGTTTTGCTTCAATGAAATCACGCAGGAAGTAATTTAAATAATACAAAAAATATGTATGTTTGTTACATCAATAAATTTACTGAATATAATGCTTTTTAATAATATTAGTATTCACTCAATACTCGTGAAAATAAGTAGTACCATCTTCATAATTTGTGGCGCCCCTTGAAAATTTTCCTCACCCCCACGCACCAAAATCTAAATCCGCCACTGGAAAAGGCCATTGCATATAATGGTGTTGAGCCTCTTAATTTATATGGCATTCCCGGTATGTCATGGGCCTCAGTGTTTATGACATTAACGGAACCCATTGAACATTTACAGTACATGGAAATATTTAATGTCTATGAAGGAGGAATACGGGGTAGGTTAACATTTGTTAACAAACATTATGTTGCAAGTTCTAAAGACACAAATATTAATAATTTGTATGGTTGGGCTCTTAGCCAAAATCTGCCTTCTGCTGACTTTGTTTGGGTGTATGACAATCTGGATGATACACTTTCTGAAAGTGTGAATGCTGATATCGATAACTTTGCATATGGTTATACTATGGAACTTGATATCGAGATTCCTGAATTTTTGCATGACTTCTTGAATGACTTTCCTATTGCTCCAATATAGGATCCCGAATCTTCCGTTGGCGTAATGGGCTAATGTGATTCCGTCCCACCATTTGGCCGACACCGAGGCAAGCCGGCCAATGTATCTTTTGTCGGATTTCCAATCGCTATCGTCTTACCTCCAGAAATTCTTCCGACCGTTATTTGCCGCCAGTAATTTATCTGTGCTCAATGCCTACTTCTGTATCCCAATCAGAAACTGAATCCTAAACATTTACACCGTAAATATGTGCCGCCGTCGAGAAGTTGCTGGTTACCGACATCAGAATCGAACCATACTTCGATCTATGTCAAATTTCCATCGAAGTAGATATGGATGAAGATATCTTCAATTTAGATGACCTTCTGGCTGATGCGGTGGCCAATACCATATAAGCATCTTAGAATCTTACGAACATTCATTCTATATCTAAATTTGTGTTGTATTTATCTCTAAGAAAATGAATCTTGTCCTTGTAATGCTCAATTAAATCATTAATCTTATAGTTTGCTTTCATTTTGTAATGGTTGTGGAGCAGAATTTGACTCATACATACTACAAGAACTGAGAGCAACACCATTGATCTACGAACACTTCATCATATGGCGACAGATATCGAATAAGGAACCTTTTATTAAATTTTTCGTGTATAACCAGGAGAACGTAAGACCTTCTATCGCGCCGCCGTGAACCCGAAAGTATAATTTAATGAGAAGTAGTCCCAGCAATGGAGCTCTCCTGCGCAATAATCCCCAACCACTTTGTGCCATTCCAATATGGCGGTTACCATTTTTTGTTGTTGAAATTTTCGGAATCAAATAATGAATTTGCGATATAGATATTTCACAAGATTTTATTTTGATTTCTTCCATTTGCGAACTCCCCACAAAGCCTGACAACAATTATAAAAAATCAAAAGCATAACATAAAATTTAAAAATAAATATACTCTTTATTACTAAAAATTAAATCTATTCATATAATTAAGTTTATATCCCATTTATCCCTGCTGCAGCCCAGAACTTATATATCAATGCAGTTCCTAACCTAAAGGTAGAATATTGATAATAATGATAAAGGAACACACAAACTAAAACTATTTTAAACAGACACAAAAACCAATAAAGTTACTAACATTATTACCCGGTGTAGAGGCACGAAACTAATTTGCATAAAGTTTTTATTGAAAAGGACATTGAAAACGATCATGGAAATATTTGCTCCAGTAGTCAATATTTCCACGAAAGCATGGGCACTTGATCTTGCGATTGTACTGAGATTGTTGATGACTCGCATTTGGACATATCGACTCCAGTATCGTATGATATAAAGGTATTGGCATATTTATCTGGAACAACTTTGATCATTAACTTTTTTGGCAATATAAAACGTATGGGTCAGTCCAGCTGATATGGAAAATTTCTTTGATCGAAAACAAGGTATCGATGATCAAGGTTATCAACAGAGAGTTGTCGATTTGGAAGACAAAGGTTTCAGCTTCTCGAATGATTGGCATTTGTTTTTTTATAGATTTTGATGTGGGTTAGTGATTGAAATGGCAAAAGATGCATGAATTGTTAAATGTTTTTCTTTTTTTAAAAATGATTTTTTTCAATATTTAAACAATCATTTTAATTTAATTAATTTAATAATATATTTTAAATTTAATTATTAAGTTGATATTTTTATTAATGTGGAAGTCAGAGGCACTACACCCGGCTTCGCCAGAAATATATTCAAACTTATTTTTTACTTATTTAAATTAATTTAATTCAACCTATTATTACACATTAATTACAATACTTTGATACATAAAATATTTTTGTCTCTTGTTAATCGTCAACGATAATGAACAATGTTAAGGAATCATTTGCCCTTGACATTCCGACATATAGCTATACAAAAGCGTGAGAAAAGTTGAAAATAGAAAATGATAGTCAGAATGGCATGTGAAAATTTCACGTCTCTACTGTTAACTATTTTGGAGGAGTTCTTGTGATAAATAGTCAGATAGACAGGCAAATAGACATGTATTTTCTGATTTATAGTATAGATTGAAGTCATATTTAAAGCTAATAATAAATCTCGTTGCCTGCTTGTCTCCATGTAAGGTTTTCATTATCCAATCTAAATATTATAAGCCAGTGATGCTTGTTACAAAAGTATTATTAACATTTAATTAAAATTCTCAATTTAAAACTTAAATATGTTTAAATTAAAAGATTTCAAATTCAAATTTAATGACTGTCGAAAATTAGCTGAATTCAAATGAAACCATAGATTGAACTCTGTAATATTACTGTTCTGAATTAGTGAATGAGATGCAAGTAACAGTCAAATGAAGTTACACCAATTGTTAATGAAACCAATTATGTTCCCAAGTAGCCTACTTAAAGTAGATATACACCAAACGCCACTGAGATGCATTTCCTATAATATAACAAAAAAATCAATAATCTTACATTATAGAAACATACATACTTACTCTGATTTCACGTTGATGTTATCATTTAGAGTGCAGTCAGATACACCTAACCGCGAAAGTTAACATTGTCTATAATATACGGTGGTTTGCACACCACCTGAGGTGAGCCACCAATTATATGACAATGTTAACTTAATTTCATTTATTCAATTTTCCAAAAATCGTTTAAAGGTAAGTTTTTGAATTAAAGTAATTTTTAGGACTTGAATTTTGATTTTATATAATTATGAGATCATTATTCAAGTTCTTAAATATTACTGTTAGTCAGCATTTATAATATTGATAATATATAACATTGATAATTAAATTTCAGGTGTTTTTTTTAGGAATTTTATGGTATTTTAGTTGGATTTATTTCGTAAAAATGTAAGTTAGATATTTTTATAATTATAAATAAGTAAAGTAATCACCAAACATTTATTTTTTAAAGACATTTAGTAAAGAATGGATAAAATATTTTTTAAGTTTTTGTAATCTTCTTTCGAATTTTGTCTATTTCTGTAATTCTATGAAAATATTAATTTGTTAAAATAATTTATTAAAATTTACGATTTGCGATTTTTTTCCTGCAAATTCAAAGATGTCGAAGGATCTTCTTCAATATCTGTAAATCTAAAGAAATTTTATATTCTAAATTATTTTATAATTAAATCTTACGATGTATTTACTTCTTTTTCCCTAAAGCTCAAGGTAGAGCAGTCAGAATCTGATTCAAAAGTTTTTTTGTACATAACTTTTTTAATAATTTGAAAATATTGATATGTTAATTATATGTTAATCAATGTATATTTCGCATGAAAAACACTTTACTTAAATTTGTATGTATTTTTCATTATCTGTGCTGTGCTTGTATGCTTAATTATTTTCTCTCACTTTTTAGATTCCTATAATAAATATGTTAAATTTCGCAGCATTAAATTTCTACACACAGGCAAGTTTGTGTGTTCCTATAATATATATTTATTGATTTTTTTTTAGATTATAGATAATGTCATATTTCGCGGTTAGGTGTACATCTTATACTATAGAAATCTGAAAAGTGGAAGAAAAATTAAAAACTGCACACAAACACAACACATACTAAAAAACGCATACAAACTTTTGATTCATCGAAATGCACCGCTGAGATACATTTCTATAATAATTCTATTTTAGACAATTTTTGGATAAAAAAAGATCGCTGAAAATTTTTAAAAATATATTTTTAATGAAATTTCAAGAGCAGATGAATTTTGTTCAATGTCTTTTCAATCCATATTTGCTTTCCTGAAAGAAGGTCCTCATATTGAGCTCAGAAAAAAAAATTACAAAAATTATTTTATTTTTATTATTCTGGGATTTTTCCTAAAATGTTTTAGAAAAGTAAATATTTTTGGTAATTCATTTATTTAATTATAATTAAAAACATATCTAACTCACATTTTTTCGAAAATATTCCAAAATACTAAAATATCAAAAATCCCTGAAAATTAATTAAAAATAATTTATAATTATAATGTTGACTAAAAGTAAAATTTAAGAACTTGAATAATGATCTCATATCTATATGGATCAAAATTCAAGACTTAAACTTTACTTAAAATTAAATATCTTACCTGAAAGCCATTTCTAAAATGGCTAAAATAAATTTCCAAAAAAAATTCATTATTGTAAGCAATTCAGTAAATGAATGTAAATTGATGAAGATGATTCACAGTAAATTGGTGAGAGAAATTGTTCTACACGCCAACCACCACTATAGACAATGTATCTCAGTGGTGTTTGGTGTAGCAAAGTTCCGGACATTCTCAATTCTGAGATTTCCGAAATGAGAAATTTTGTCCCCTGGTAATCCCAGGAGATTCAAAGATTGAATGGAAAACAAAAATACAGTCGTACCAGGTCTCATAAATTATAACTACTTTTTCAAAATTCATCAAACACGAAAAATATAATAAATGTAAAATTGAAATAATTTATTTATTAATTAACATATTAAGTGACTACGTGAATTATATTTGATTTTTGAAAAGACCACCTTAAAAAATTCAAATCAACAATTGTTTTATCATTTAATTTAATTCGATTTTTTTAGCACAAAAAACCGCCCTTCCCCTTTCGGACTCCAGGCTTATTGGAGATATCGTCTATACAAGTGCATCCGTAAACCTTTAGCATTTTTAACTTGTAAAATATTTTTTAGACCCAGAGGCGAATATGATTTTTCATACGCCATGTTTACAAGTTTGCAGATATTTTTTCTGTGATTTAGCTAATTTGCAAGTGATGTGATTTCCAGTGTACCAGGGAAAGTATGCAATAGAGTTGAATCAGCAATATTATATACTTACCTGGCGCGAAGAGAAATCTTCGCGTCTCCTTCATAGTACTGATGAGAGCCAAAAGCTCGAAACTAGTCTACTATTGGAATTTGCACTGGGTGGGAATCACAAAGCTTGTAATGTTTATATTATTTTAATGTTAGACATCCGTTAAAAAAAATTATATATATATATACTATTTGAAGGTGATCACATATTGGGCCTCCCAATTCAAATAACGACAATTCTTTCTGAAATTTAGAAATTACATTAATATCAAATATCCTTTTGAAAATCAAATTTTATTCAACAGTTTACAAATTGGAGCAAGAACTTTGTTAAGAATAAGAAACTACTTGCCCACCTTAATAAACATTTTGACATTTGATCCGCTATTATGTTATCAATGTTAGATGATCGTCAGACTTTACTTAATGATCTTATGCTTCAACAAGGCTGAAGAGAATTAAAAGAATACTAATTAAAATAATAAGAGATAATTATTATAATTTCGATCTATTCCAAAATTACAAGAGTCAGTGAGGGGGCAAGCATTTTAACATTTAAGATTAGGTTATTGAAATTTTGTTCTGAAAATATTAATGCTTTTCACCAAATAATAATAATAATAATAATAATAATAATAATAATAATAATAATAATAATAATAATAATAATAATAATAATAATAATAATAATAATAATAATAATAATAATAATAATAATAATAATAATAATAATAATAATAATAATAATAATATAATAATAATAATAATAATAATAATAATAATAATAATAATAATAATAATAATAATAATAATAATAATAATAATAATAATAATAATAATAATAATAATAATAATAATAATAGTAATAATATATAAATAAAAAATGGTATTTGTAGATATATCCCTTAAAAGCAAAATCGATGGCATCGCATGACTGAATGTTTTATTTTCCTATTTTCCCAATTTCTCATTTAAGAAAGCTTATTAAAATAATTTGTTGATTTCATTTCTAGGAAGAAATTGGAACAGAAACAGACAAATTTAATTTAGGGAATTCGGATTATTTTTATGATTTTATTTATCTTTTTCTGAATTATTTGCCTGGGCTGTTCAACAATATTTAATAACTATTCTTTGTAAAATTATATTTGGGGCTGCAGGAATTGAAAGCCATGACAGGTGAGGGGACTCGAATGCTTGAAATTGTTGTTCAATTAGCTGTTTCAGAAATAAGGGAAACGTTCATATCTGGGTCAGAATTGGATGTGCTGCATTTATTGAGAAATGGGGGTGGGGGGAGCAGCAGTCACTATAAAGAAATTCAAACGGCATTCACTAGCGATAGGCCATCCTAATAGCAAAGCCACTGCCATGCAATAATTATTAGAGGTCAATATATGCATTCATGATTGAACCGTTATTCAGTAAATGAATGATGTTTTACAGTTTCATTTATTTTCATTTCTTTTTAGACTATTTTAATGGATATTTGAGACAAAATCTTTGTAAGTCTTCTTCAAGGATTTAAAAAGTCAAATCTCAATCGAATTGCGAATAAACAAACAAAAGGATATTTACAAAAATTCACGTAAATCTTAATAACAAACGGAGATACCAACTGTTTGAAACTCAAAGAACTGGCATCATCAACGCATAAGGAAATTTCTAGATTGGGAATTTTGGAGCGAATATTTTTCCCAGTGTCTTTCTGAGGACAAAATTTGTGATCCGAATTTGGTCTAGTAATTCAGTAGAACTATTTTTGAAATTGGTCTTTAATCTAGAGTACAAGAAACTTTTGACCATTTTCTATATTGTACTAGAATTATCATTTGATTCCTCTAAACTAAAAAAACTAAAGTTGAGGTATGTAAAATTTGTCGCTATGAGAATGTAATTAAATTAATTAATTAAATGGATTAATAAAAGTTATTAATTATTGACAATCTAATAAATAAACATTTAATAAATCAATATGTGAATTTATTTTGTTAATTGATGTTTTTTGTTGAATACCTTATTCGTGCATTATATATGCATTATATATGCAACATTTATGCAGTATTTATGAATTTTCTCGTAAAGATTTGTTTAAATATTATGGCAATGGAATACAACCATTATTTATAAATAAAATTTAAAATAATTGGAACTCCATATGATAGATATCATAAATTGCAAAAGAGTATTTCTTGCATTAATATGGATTTAGGGAAAATCTTCGAAAACTCCTAATGCTATACACCCGTTTGCACTGAATAAACGCATCTATAATATGAGTTGGTATGTACAACCAATTATAAATGCGTCATTCTTTATGAAATTTATCTATGTGGTTAATTTAATATGCATTCAGTTTAACCACTATTTATTGATTTATTATAAATTATTTTTAATTAATTTTTCAGGAGTTTTAGATGTTATTATTATTATTTGGAATTATTTCAATATAATGTGAGTTTTAATATTATTTTATTAAGTAATCAAGTAAGAAATACAATTTATTAATCGCCAAAAATATCAATTTTTTACAACATTTAGGGAAAAACGGTAGATGTGTTGAAAATAATTTTTAAAATTTTTATATTCGTCTTTTTTCAGTTTGCAAAGTTCTGAAATTCTATAGAAATATTAATTTTTAAATTTAAGTTAATAAAATTTACGATTTTCTAGTTTTTCTCCCAACATCGGACGGCAAAGTTGAGATTTCAGGGCAATATGAAATACTAAAAAACTATTAAATTTATTAAAAATTTAAGATAAATCTTACGAAATAATGTCTTCATCATCTATAAAACTCAAAGTTGAGTTTTCGGAATTTTCGTTAAAATTTTTTCATTCATTTTTTTCTAAAAAATTCTAAAAATGTCTGTAAATGATTTATTATATAAATGATTTATATATCGAAAATTTGCATTCGTTTTTTACTATGTGTTGTGTTTGTGTGTGTCAGTTTATTTTTTCTACCACTTTCTATATTAAATGCGTTTATTCATTGCAACGATAAAAATCAACACACAGGTAAGTTTGTATGTTTATATAACATACACATATTGATTTTTGTTTTATATTATAGGTGCGTTTATTGAGTGCAAACGGGTGTATTTTTCGGCTGATTTGGTTCTTTTTGTCGCGTTTGTGTGCGCGTTATTGTTAAACTTCTCTTTCATATTGGTGTGCGCACACAGACGCGAGGAATGGGTATAATTTTTAATTAATGTAAAATGGATTTATTGTTGAAAGTTGTTTTAAAGAGTTTTTTGGAGCGAATTGTTTGAATTTGAAGTTGTTTTGACGAGGAATAATAAAACAATTGAATTTGAGCGGATCACTTCCTGGTTACGATGGACCTATTATGGACTAACCCAATCTATCCAAATAGTCTTATTTCTGCATCAGTTGATGGTCAATTTTCATTGTCTGGATCGTGGGACGGAACTTTAATGTTATGGAATTTATCTGAAGGAAGACATTTATACTCTTTAGAAAGATGTGATATTATCAATGAACTTATATTCTAACCAAATATATATTGGCTATATACTGCAACGGGATCGTCTATCCAGATTTGGGATTTGGAAAATAAAGTTTCGGTTGGAGATTTGAAAGCTTTTCAGGATGAAATATATGATTCAGTTTTAATTTTCTTTAAAATGTCTTTAATTTATTTTGTTTTCAACGAAATTTCTGAAGTTCCAGTTCTTAATAGATCATCAGGACATGTTTATGAAAAAAGGTTAGTTGAAAAACACTTAACCACAAGTGATCTAGATCCTGTATTGGAATATAGTTTTCTATAGATGATTTGATTGAAATTAAAGTGCCAATGCATGTGGAACCGAAACCACCAAGCCTCACATCCATTCCGACTTCATTGAAAGCTGAACTTATTGATAATAAATCAAAAGCAACTGCGGAAGTTTACGACAATAACACTTGGATTGTTATTTTTTCTTATGACTTTAATCAGATATCATAAATTGCAAAAGAGTATTTCTTGCATTATTAAGGATTTAGGGAAAATCTTCGAAAACTCCAAATGTTATATGTGTTGGGTTATTATTTAACAAGTTGGATAAATTCTGACTCCTCGTGTCCTTTTCAATCAAATAACTAAAAACCCAACACAACCCAACTTTATTCAAACTTCATCACAATTACAAGTGGCTCAACTTTATTCAAACTTCATCACAATTACAAGTAGCCATTCGATTTGCACCTTTCTTTCGTCATCAATCGTTATCATAAGGTAGGTTGTCCAAGGGGTAATCACTTTTCTGGTTATAATGTTCCTTAGATTTACTTGAATTATTTGGACTTTGATTCTCTTTAATTTTGTTTCTTCGACTAACTGGCAACTCGTCTCTTTTCAACTTTCCCTTTTATACTTTTCTTAAGGCATTATCAATATTACTGTAATTCCTCTGGGGATTACCGACATTTCCTAATAATTATTTTAATCCTTGTGGGAATTACCACTAGTCCTCTAACGTATTGGTTATCGTTATTTTAATCTTCTGGGAGGAGTTATTTGTTATTCTAATAATTTCCTTCCTACACGGCCGGTCGGTTGAATTCGCTTCACTTTCCAATTAGTCGGGTCTTAGTACGCCCCGGAATTTCCTCGTCACTTGGGTTTCCCCTTACCTCGGGCTTCACCTTAGTTCGGGCTTCCTATTAGCGATTAATTCATTTTTAATTAGTTTGTTATAACTTTTTCTAGGGACCCCTCACCAAAATTTTATTATTGTTTCTGGATTCGTCTTAAGATTTCGCGTTGAATTTTTAATTATTTTTATATTGAAAATATGATTTTTTCTTAATTCCGTCGATAATGTTTCTAATAATTAATTAATTTAATTACAGCCATATCCACCAATAAATCACTACAATCGTCATATTATCCCGTATCAAACACTCATCCTACTCTAAAAATTAGACTCGCTCATTCTTAAAGCATCAGACCAAAGGACAGATTAAGAAGTAAAGTAGATGGATTGGGCACCGCTAGACCACCCACCCCAGGGGGGTAAACTAAAAAAAATTTTTCAAATAATATGAAATCATCTTGGTAATTAAATATATTGGGCACGAACGCAACTCACAAATGGTGATGATATGATGAAGAGAATGGTATGGTATTTATAATATTATTTTTAGATTATTTAGAATAAAATATACCCATGAGTTCATCAAAATGGGAAAAACATCTTCGCAAGAACCATGAAGATGCTCGAAAAGTAGAAGAAACCCTAACCAATATTTTAAAGTTGATATTATGTGTTACAGTGGTATTGGTTAATATTGTTTCGTAAATAAATGTTTAATTTGTTTTTATAAATTTGTTGGGTTTTTGGTTAATTTAAGTCGGTTCCCTCTGACTCCTCGTGTCCTTTAAATCAAAACAATAACGACCCAACGTATATTGAAATAATAAATTCACAACCTCTTCTCACCACTTTACAATTAATAATCAAAGTTTTGTTTGACCGATTCTCCGCTCGGTGTTGATGCTTTGATAATGATAATATTCACCTTTTCAATTGACATTTGCTTCCACGTATCTGCTTCGGCTGTCACCCATAATGTCAGACGAACCAAGATAATTAATGGCCCTTCCGGCCTTTCTACACGCACTATCTTCTCCTTGCTCTTTTCCAATTAATCATTGTGTCAAGCTAATGGGCCCAAATCTTCCTTCTGTTTACTTTTCTTCTTGTTTACCCAGCTCTGGATTCCTTCATCTCTCGGGTTCTCCATTGACTCGGGTTTCCCATTAGCTCGGGTTTCCCATTAGCTCGGGTTTTCTATTAGCCAATTAATTAATTAATTAACGTTTTCTGTTTTTACACATTTGCATGCTTTTCGACCCTTCCTAACCATTTTCTGATAAATCCCTAGCCATCATCTTGTTGATTATTAGCTACTCTATACCTGTCCCGTTTTCCCCATTCGATTTCGATGATTTTACCATTTATTGATTTTTCTCGGATTTCCGGATTCTTGCCTTTCGTAATTGCTTTTGGCATTTTCTAATACTGCTTCCATCACCCTTTCCTTTACTATCGATTCTGTGCATGATCCCGCTTTTATTTGTCTTTTTTCTTCACTTAAATTTCATTTCAATTTATTTTAATTTTCGGACCTCAACAAATTTATTGTTTTATTTAAAAACCTTTATTTTTTGATAAACACATTCATTATTAATTCATTTTGTTTTAATTTTTGTATTAATCTTTGAAATAGTGTTATTTACATATATGGAAATTTACAATTCATGAAATATTCATTATAAATCATAATGATGCTTTTCCTCTGTCCATTCATTCTCCTCTGATATTACTGCCATAATCATCTTCGACAAAATGCAAAGATAATATTTCTAGTGTCTTTGTTAATCATGCCCATTTATTGCAAAGTCTTTTTTTAATTATGCACTTGTATTTCAAATTTATTAGTCATACAATTATATTAGTTTATCATGCCCTGACATAATATTATTATTTTAAATTTTATTATTATGATTATTTTTAAATATTTAATAGAGCAAATTTTTAGGCAATTTAGTGAAAAGTACATGGTTATTTCAAATATATAGCAATTTCTTAAGTAAAATATTTCAAGACAAATTTACCAATTTAGTTAGAAATCCCTGGTTTTTGGTTGTACCATTTAATTGAAATATGGTTATTCTAGGATTCATAACAAATATTTTGATATAGTTGATACATATACCAATTATTTCAATTATTTAACTAGAAACATAACTGAATTCTTAGGTAATATAGTACTTTTGTGTATTTTTTAGTTAATTTATAAATATTATCTGACATTTTGATGTATCAATGCAAATCTATATACAACAAATTAATCAATAAAGACCATAGCATATCGTAAGTTCTTATATATATAGTCCGAATTTATCGGACAAAATATTCTGTCCCCCTATGTGTATAAATCATCTTACTCCAGTGGCATCGTCTCATTATTAACTTCAATAACTGTAACTGTTCTTCTTGGATTGTAATTCTTCTGTTGACACTTTGTTATTTGATCTGCTTAATAATTATCATTTCTCAGGTTTGAATTAGCTCAAAACTTCCTTTTTTCCAAATTTATTTAGCAATCAATTTCTTTGTGTCTACGTAAGTGACATTTTTGACATAGATTCATTAAGCGGTCTCAACGTACTCTGTCATTCACTTCGCATGTAAAAACGTCGTTTTCTTTTTCATCTGGCATTCTCTACTGATGTTACCAGTTTTCTTTCATGTCCAGCATCTTAATTTTCAGTTACTGATGTTTTACTGCTTCAAATTATTATATCTGTTTAACAATCTCCATTGAGCAACATTTTTGTAGTTCTGAACAGCTGATAAGCCTTTAAAACATCAATATAACACATTATCTTGTTTACCTTTTCTAATTTCTTTATTGTTGATTTTATTTTTTTGATGTTTTCAAATTTAATGATCTTTATTAGCGATCTTTCCAGTAATACTGTGATTAAAATTACTTGCATCTTATTTGTTGTTTTTGTTTCACAATAAAACCTTTGTCAATCATTTATAAGATTTTCTAAGATTTATTTTCGCGACAGGTAAGTATACCATATTTCTGATTCAACTTTATTGCATAATTTCCCTGGTACACTGAAAATCACATTACTTGCTTATTAGCTTGGTCACAGAAAATCTGTAAACTTGTACACATGGCGTATGAAAAATCATAATCACCTCTGCGGACTAAAAACTTAATCGATACACAGAAACTGTTTACAAGTGCATCCGATTACCTTTAGCATTTTTAACTTATAAAGTATTGGTGTAAACTTGTTTTTACGAGTGTCTAATAATAATAATAATAATAATAATAATAATAATAATAATAATAATAATAATAATAATAATAATAATAATAATAATAATAATAATAATAATAATAATAATAATAATAATAATAATAATAATAATAATAATAATAATAATAATAATAATGACAATAATAATAGTTGGATGTTACCCCAATTGAAATCTATCAAAACAGTCTATCCAAACCCAAATTTTATTCCTACTCAACCAACCAATGTTAATTTGATTTAAATTTTCCTCCCTTGCTCCCATGTTGAAACAAAACAAACACTGCCCATGTCAGTTCTGGAATATTCTGCTCAAATATAAGAGAAGTTCAAAAATTTAAGAGCTCTCGATAATAATTTCAAAATTTCAATGAAAAATTATCGAAAATTCTCCGATTGTTTAAAACAATTAATTTTTTAATTTTTCCTTTATTAATTCATAAATGTCTCGTCGCGAAAAATGATTCCCGCCCTCCTTTCTACATTAATTCCATTAAAAACAATTACATGCCATTATTCTGGGAAGGTTTAAAATTTCACTTTTTCGAGAAATTGGTCATTTTTATTATTTAATTTTCTGTTTGTTTAAACGTTTGCAAAAAGGGATACCGAAAATTTATTTTGTTATCGATTTTTGTTCAAACAGTTAAAAAAAAATTTTGATGAGAACTTTTGATGAGAAAATTCCTTTCATCTTGTCTATTAATAAAATTATTTTTTTATTCGATTTCATAATCTTTGGCATAGATAGGAAATGGAGGATTATAGATAGATAGAAATGAAAATGAACCTTGGAGGGTGACACACAACTGTGACCGAAGGATGCCTGGCAGCAATATTTACAAATACCAAATCTCAATCATTAACAAAATAAACAATGACCTCTGGAAAATTTCTAGGTTGTCATAATGTAATGATTTTTGGAATGGTTCTAACCGGTTGCTGTATTGGAGGAAGGACGGAGAGGAGATCCATTATCATATCAGAAATGGAAATGTTCAAAACCGGTAATTGCAGCCAGAAGAAAAAATTATTCTAATTAATGAAAATGAAAAGTTAAATTAAATTATTTCCATTACAATATGAGAAATCTGTCCATTGATGAATTATAAATATTTACCTTTTATCTGGTTCATGGTAGAAAGGGATCAAATCTTCAGTTAACTCTCAACCAATCAGTGTGTAGCCACCACAGTAACTGACCAATGGTTTACAGTAGACACATCACGGATAATCCGCAACGGAATATAGAAATAGAGTAAATAATGTTGTTGACGATACCTAAATGACAAATAACATAATAAATAAATAAATTACCTGGGAGAAGATCGTCATGACAAACGGGACGACCTATGGAAACTGATAAAAGAAAACGGAAGTAAAAAGTAATGAAAAATGAGAAACAGAAATCAAATAAAAGAAAACAAACGAGAAATTAAAACAAAGGTCATTTTTAATTAAGAAGTACAAATGAATGTGGGATTTCAAATTCCAGTAAAACAAAAATATGGGGAAAGCAGTATCTCTAGTCCATTTCAACGTTGTTATGTCAAAGATAACGAAAGTCGGCACAACACAGGCACATTCTTGATATCTGTCAGAGATAACGTTGACGCAGAAGAAAAGAAAAATGGAAAACAGAACCTGTAGCCAGTGCCACAAATGAAACAGACTATATAAAGTGGAACAGTTGACTGAGAAATCAGCACAAAAGTAGAACAAGATTAGAAACGAAAGTAGAACAAAATTAGAGACAAAAACCGAGAGAACGAGAGAAGAAAACGAGAGAAGAAAATGAGAGAAGAAAACGAGAGTTAAAAGTAGAATTAAATTTTGAGAGTTAAAAAAGAGAATCAAAGGGAGAATTTAAAGGAAAATTTAAAGGGAGAATTAAACAGAGTTCAGAACAGAGTGAAACGAGAACTGACGAGAATCTTTTGTAAAATTGAATATAAAGTGGAAGTGAAGTAAATAAATTGGTAGTCAAAGCAAATAGAACAATCTATCAACCTACCCTGTAATTGAGTAGTTGACGGCTAGTGATTATTGTTGTGGTTACAGAAATGACTTATTCTTCACGCTGTGTTGAAATAAGCTCTGTGCGATAAATTGATTTATAGTTAATTGGTTGTAATTGAATTTTGTACAATCCCGTGTGGATATTAATAAAGCTTATCGTGTTCGAGAGTGTTGAATTGTGAATTAATAAACACGCTTTGGAGTCAGTAAAAGTAAACTCAATAACCCAACAATGTGATACACCTAATTCAATTGAATAAAAGTCTTTATAATCTAAAAAAAATCAGATAGAATTTTGAATCTTCACCAGACATATGTTACACGTCTGCTTAAAGAAGGTTGGCAGAGAAGTAAATCTATTTATATAGATGAATGTTCTTTCAACACATGGATGAACAAGAGATTCAGTAGATCACGAATGAGAAGCAATCGAATCTATAGCAATGTGCTAACAGATCGAAGTCCCAATATTTCTTTAGTTTTTGCAATTTCCAAAGATGGGTCCTGGAAAATTTGCCGTGAAACTGGATGGCACAGAATTCATTTTGATCCATGATAATGCATCCATCCATAATAATAAACTTAATTTACTAAGAATCGAAAATTTGCCTCTTTATAGTCCATTTTTTAGCCCCATCAAAAGTGTGTTTAGCAAATTTGAAAAAGGAGTAAGGACTAATGTTTCCTCTGCTAATGGATTTAGCAAAATGAGCTTCAGTGACAGATTTACGGCAATATTCCAAGCAGTTAATGAGGAACTTCGAAGACCAGATTATAGTAATTTGAAAATATTTGAAAAAATATCTTTCAAAATTTTATTTCTTCTAGCTTTTGTAAATTTTTCGAGTTTGCAACACCAAATGACAAATATTATTCCTTCAAGATATTGTTAATTGTCATTAATAAAAGGGTCCTTATCACTTGGCCATTGTCCAGACCATTAAATAAATCAATGTTAGTGAATATTGCAACATTGGACTGATTCAACTTCTTAGAGAACTTTAAAAATTGAGGATTTCTAAACCAAAGGTGAGTTAAACTAAAGGTGTAAAAAATAAAGAATTCCTAAATAAAGAAGCCAAAATAGATTAGGAGATTTTGGTCCAGACGAGTTTAAAGTTCATTCTTCGTTTATATGATCCAAATTTAACAATGAAAGATGAGGAATAGATTTTCCTACAATCATGAATAAAGCTTCCCAATTTCTCAGTTACCTTTAACCTATTAAGTGGTTATGACGGATATATACGTCATCAACTAAATTGACCTAAATTGACAACAAGAGGAAGGGGACAGATGCATTAGGTTACTCTTCAGTATTTCGGTTAACATCTGGATTTCGAAAATTTTTTCAGTATATTAATTAATCAAGTAAAATGGATTAACTACTACACT
Organism: Schmidtea polychroa; assembly: GCA_959609185.1. Lineage (NCBI taxonomy): Eukaryota > Metazoa > Platyhelminthes > Tricladida > Dugesiidae > Schmidtea > Schmidtea polychroa. Next base: position 69,653 of record CAUHTR010001001.1, on the reverse strand, counting down.
AGCTAGTTTATTTGCACAGAGGAGTAGCTGGAGAAGACAGGGCGATAGAAGTCCACAGACGTCACGTTTTACTTAATAAATATAATATTATTATAAGAACTTTTTTTCAAATTTCACCACTGATTTCTTTTCCATTGTATTTATTAAAAAGCTTGATATATATATCAACATCGATATTTTTGCTGATTCATAGTCATGCTTTTTTAATAAATATAATATTGCTAATATTCAATGCTTAACTAATATGACTTTAAGCGTCTGTATTGACTCTTCTTTTCTTTAATAAGCGCTAAAGTGCATCCTATGACTTTTACTTAATTTGATAAAATAATAGTTTTCAGAGTTGGGAAGGCATAAAATATGAATCTTGTCACCGAGCTTCAAACATCCATAATTATACATGAAGCTTTACAATTTTCTTTGTTGTGATAAGACTTTTAAAGATACGAAAATTCACGAGAATTAAAAAACATCGATATATAACTGATTTATTGTCTTCGGGCTCTCTTTTTAATAAATTCAATGGAAAAAAATAATCAGTGGTGAAATTGGAAAAAAAAGTTTTTATAATATATTTATATAATGTTGAGTCCAATGGAAATTTGAAAGCTTCAAGCCCGGCTTCCTTGAGAAAAGAAATGTCTGAACATTTCTCTTCAGGTTCTCATTTGAAATCATTTGAAATTATTTAACAAATGGAAAAACAATATATGCCGAATTTGTTAACTAATTTAAATAAAAAAGAAATCGAAACAACGACTCAAACTTTTAATACGGTTTATAGCTTGGTGAAAAGAAACCGACCAATGTCCGATATGGATGCAATGTCATTACAGCAAAAGGTCATGATAGCAAAAGGTCATTACAGCAAAAGGTTAACAATGTAGACATAGGGATCTGTTTACAATCACGATTGACAGCTATAAGAATTGTAGAACGCAAAGGAATTGAAATGAAACTTTTTTTAAAAATTTATAAGTGAAAATGCCAAAATAAGCATAATAATTGATGAAGCATCAACTATTGCTAGCAAAAGTGTTTTTAATAATATTCTTTAAATGTGAGTTGTCCTTGTGTTCTTTCACCCAGTGTTCATTAACCGATATATAAAGCGTTAATACGTTGCATGCAAAATAGCGGATTCCTTAATGAATACTTATCAAAAACTTATTAGCTTTCTGTTCAGATGGTGCGAGTGTTATGCTAGGTTCTAAGTTTGGGGTAGCAACACGAATATTAGAGGTTTGTCCAAATATTATTATCTGGCATTGCTTAAACCATAGACTACAACTTGTACCCGATGATAGCATTAATGATATATCAGAAATTAATCATTTTAAATCATTTTTAGTCCAATAAAAATCATTATGAATCAAAAGCTATAACTGAAGACCTTGAACTTGAAATTATTAAAATTGGAAGAGTTTTTGGCCCTAGATGGGCATCATGATTTATATCATCATTTTTTAGGAAATACAAAGTATACTGGCCTAGCAAGACGATTACGAAATAATTATTTTTTAAAAGATTTCACCTTAATAATTGATATGTTAACTGAATTGTCATTGCTATCAAATGCGTTGTAATCAAGAGAAATGACAATATACAAAGCGGACAGATTAATTAAGCGTACAATCAGTGCACTGAAACAGTTGAAAATGAAAATGGTAAACATGAGGCAATGATTGAGAATTTGATTATCAGCGAGAGTTTCAAAGATATTGCATTTGAAGAGATGACAAATTTTAAAAATCTTCCAAAAGAAAAATAAATTGATAGTATAGTCAAATATATGGATGACCGACTTCTTCAAACCAAGCATATAAATTTTAAAAATGGTTTTGGAAAAAATACTTTCTCTTCTGCTGAATTTTTGGAAATATTCAATGGAATTTTGAAAATAATTTTTCTCCATGGAAAGAAGGCGAAATTATACTGGAAACTTTACTGTCGAAAGACTTAGCAAAATTATCAAATGTGATGTTGATATAAATGAGTTTAGAGATTTTGTTGATATGAATATTGAATCCAAAAATGGTAAACTTCAATCAACAATAATTAGAGCCAAAAAAATTATTAACGCAGTGGCAATTAGTAGCGCTGAGGTGGAAAATATGCAGGGAAAAAAGATCTAGACTGACCATTCCTCATTTATTGGATTTGATAACAATAAACATGTGTGGGAAACCGGTGGATCAGTGGAATCCAGAATTTTATGTTAAAAGCTGGCTAAAAAATCATGGCTCGCATTTAGATGTGCATGGTAAAACATACGCAAAAGTATTTATTCAGAAAATCAAATACAAATATGGAAGTATGTAGAATAAAGTTTTGTACAATTATAAATTATAACACATGTATTAAAATAAAACATTAAAATATTTACATTTTTTCAAAAAATTATGCGAACCGGTTGATAAATGTTTTTCAGCTCATAACTCTAGAGACATACAATTAACTTGAACAAATAATTTATTGTTGAAGAACTTGAACATCATCAGAGATATCATTGTGAATAAGATGAAGGTTTCTGTTTCCTGTATTTCTGACATATTTGATCCATTGATTTTGACTCGATTTAATGATTCTTCAACTTCTTCAACTTGTTCGACTTCAGTGACAACTTCAGTTACTTCGTTAGACATGTTTGAATTTGATGATTTTTCAAATTGAATTTGATAATGATTTTCGTAAAAAGTGAAACTAAAAGATTATTTAAACAATTGCTTTTAATTTTTAATTTTTAATTTTAATTTAATTAATTTAATAATATATTTTTAGTTCAATTATTAAATTAATAAAAGTTCTAGTCAGAGGCACTACATAAATATACATATAATTTTTTTTGTATATTTCATAGACATGTCAAAGTGGAATTTCTTTGGGATCAAATATATTGGAAAATAAGCAAATTGATGACGAAGAATGTAAAAATGTACAAATATGAAACAATAAAAGAGAACTTATAAAAACTATAATAAAATGTATTTTAGGTTTGGTTTTATCGTGGGACTTGAAGCCGAAAAATGCCTCGAATGTTGTGGGTGTCTTGCAATTGAGAGATGCAACCAATCAAAATTTGTATATATCCTTGACTGATGAACTTCAAAGGTTAAACGGCGTTTCTGTTCCCAAATTCTAGAAAAGATTTGGCAGTAAAAGAAGTTGCTAGAGGGGAATGTAGGAAAATAATCAAAAATTTAATTAATCTCAATAAATCTTCGAAATATTCTCAATGAATTCAATTTATCCTGCAATTGGCAAAAAACGCCCGGTTTGTCAATGGGCATATTTGACGGCTGTCAGGGCCACTTATCTGAATCTCTAAGAATAAAAAATTAATAAGAAAAATTATAGAAAATTTCAAGTGAACAAATATGTTAAGTTTCAATGAAAATTGGTGTTGAAAATTCAATTCTAATCTCAACAGAGTTGATTCAACCAGATCAAAGAGACTCGATCAAAATCACGGAGCGTAAACCGCGAGAAAATTGCGCAATGTTCAATCAAGAAATTTAATTATCATCAATTATGCTCAGACACTCTTATACACATACACACACAAGGCATGAAAATTTATTTGATTTTGGGATATTTTTACTATTTTTCCCATTTTGTATTTATTTCTACATTTTCTGACATTTGTAGAATGGAATTTCAGTAACAGCAACAGCAGAGGCAGCAGCAGAGGCAGAGAGGGTGACACTTGGCAACTTCATATTCTCACAGGGCTTCTGCTTTTTTGGTTTGCGCTGCAAACGGAATCCTCTGCGATTTTGTAGTTGTTTGAGAAGAATGTATTCAGTCTTTTTTATGGTCTCCCCGATTTTTGACAGGACACTCCGGAACAGAAACAGCATGAGAATCAGAAGAATATATTGAATCAATCTGAAAATAAATGAGATCAAATTGAATTTCATTATCCTCTCAACATATAAAACACGCTTCAATTCTAGTATAATCAAAGCATTTAACACTTCATTTATTCGGCGATTGAATTAATTATATTTCTCTGAAATTTTTTCTCTTTCGACTCATACAATCTCAATAATAATTCATCATTTCCCAATTTCCTTGACACAGTCAAACATTTCATTCTTTTATTTCAAATATTTTTCCCAAAATTTTATATTAATAATAATTTCCTTTATAATAATAGCAATAATAATAAAGTATAAAATGATGATTTCTTGGTAGCAGCATTTATTATTTAAAACAATAAAATGATAATTTAAGCCTTTTGCTGCAAATAATGTATTTAATGAAAGAATTTTCGACTATAAGATAGTCCTTGTCAATCTCCTTATAGTCGAAAATTCTTTCATTAAATACATTATTTGCAGCAAAAGGCTTAAATTATCATTTTATTGTTTTAAGCAATAATAATAGCAATAATAATAGCAATAATAATAATAATAATAATAATAATAATAATAATAATAGTAGTAATATTAATAATTTATAATAAAGGAAATCAATCCATAAAAACACAGTTTTTAGTATAAATCTTTTATATGCAAAATCTCACGATTTCAAATCATTTTCAAATATAATTGTTTTTCAAAATTCAAAAGGCCATTAAAATTTGAAGTTTTAACTCAATAAATACAACATGGATGTGCGAGTGTGACACCAAAATTTAATAAAATGCATTGTCAACGACACTGAGTCTGTTCGTTAAGTGTCAGCTTAGTCTGATGACTGGAAATGGGTTAATTATCCTTCGCAAGACTTGTGTGCCATATACATTCAACGCCGGTGACATTTATATGAAGAATTTAAAAATAATAACAATCATAGTATAAAAAGATGATTACTTGGTAGCAGCATTAATTAAATTTTAAAACAATTACATGATAATTTAAGTCTTGCTGCGAATAATATATTTAATACAAATGAAAAAATTTTCGACTATGAGATAATCTTTTTCAATTTAAATATGAAATTGGAAAGGAATATTTTATAGACGAAAATTTTTTCATTTCTATTAAATATATTATTCGCAGCAAAAGACTTAAATTATCATGTAATTGTTTTAAAATAACAATAATAATAAAAATAATTACAATGACATATTAAAAATAATAATCATAATAACGATAATAATAATAATAATAATAATAATAATAATAATAATAATAATAATAATAATAATAATAATAATAATAATAATAATAATAATAATAATAATAATAATAATAATAATAATAATAATAATAATAATAATAATAACGATAATAATAATAATAATAATAATAATTATTATTATTATTATTATTATTATTATTATTATTATTATTATTATTAGTAATAAAAGTTATGTTTAATAATATGAATAATAATAATATCAACCCTAGTTACCGTTTCCATGAGTTTCAAGAAAAAATTCCAATAGTTTTGCAAGTATTTCAAAAATAAGAATTAATTTTACAAATGTCTTTTTCTTTTGCTTTAATCAATTATTCTTAATTTCAATAAAAGGCTTTGACCTTCAAATTTTTTATTAAAAGTGTTACTAACAATCTATTCCATAAATGGTGAAGATCAGCAATCAATCTTGGTGAAATGGTCACATCAGGGTCATGGGGAAGCACAACATAAATTTCATATTTGATACCCGAGAAAAATGTTGCGTGATTTCACCAGGCAAAGAACAAACTCCTGCAATCCGAACGAAGAAATACAATTTGTAAATAAGATTTCAATGATTGATTGACAGATTTTTCTCATTTAGTTTCCGATCGAAAATCTGGATCCATTTGCCTGTGATCGGATCACTCAGCAAACTGTCAATAATATCTTAGAAAAATTTAAAAGAAAAGTTCAATTTAAAGCTCTTTTAAAATATTTTCCACGTCACTCTCGGTCTTGGTTAATTAATTTTATCAAACTTTAATAATTTTTTGCCCGGTTCCGCATGAAAAATTATTAATTAAATTTCCCATATACTTTGGCTTTTTGTTTTTATTTTATAAATATATTTTAACAAAATTTATTAAAATAATCTTCGAAGCTTAATTTATAATGAAATAGAACAAGTTATGGTTAAGGAATTTTGGGGAGTCGGAATAGTCATAAAATGAACAAGCCACAGGCAACTGAACTGGTAATATAGTTATAATTTCTATATGTTAATACACAACAATGTCCACAAATAAATAATGACAATATTTTATTACAATCACTGTCTATTTCATCTAGAGTTGCCACACGTTCTACTTTCGGTAGGACCGTCATACAATTTGGATATTTGTCCTACGTACTACTGTTGTAGGTTATTGATTTGTCCTCAACATGTGAGAACCCTAATTTCATCTAGGGTTGTCATCAGTGTTTCTCAAACGGTGTGCCGCGAGAAATTATTTTCAAAAAAGTTGGTAATAAAAAAATAAAAACTATATCAAGCTTTTTAATATGAAAAAGTCGCTTCTGTGGATCAAAATTACAAAAGATTTCTCAAAGAGAGGAGTACACAAAAAATCTAATTAGTATATAGTAAAAAGTAGCTTTTTATAAATCATTGGAAAATCAAAAAATTTGTAAAAATTTGATTTTTGGACAGGTGTGCTTTGAGCGAGAAAAGTCTGAGAAACACTGGTTGTCATGAATGATTTGGCAGGATTATCTGCCTTACATAAATAAATCAATAACTGCAAGCTCTCATAATATTAACCTTCATCATTGGTTAAATTCTGATTGGCAGATATAATGAACGAATGAAAATGAGATAATATAATAATAAATCGAGTATGTTGATTGCCGATAAGCCAAAAAATAAAAAATAACGATACAAACTCTTGAAATTTCTTTTAAATATTTTTCATATTCATAATCTTTTATCTATCATTTCATTAAATTTCATTAAAAAAAGCAAAGTTATCAGTTATGACTTCTATCAGATGCTTTTGTTTTTGCCTACGTCAAAAAATTCATAGGGGAGCAACGAATTCTTTCTCACCAGCCAATGAGCCTTTTAAAATAATATCATCAAGTGTCAGGAAGATGAGGGAAATTAACACGAAGTAGTTCCATTCGTGTCTGAGAGAAAATCTCTATTCCTAAGAGAACGTTTCAAATTCTTTGAAAGTATGAGCTTCATTATTAACTCACTTCTTCAATTAGCATTCACCTCGAATAAATTAACAAATAATTTAAAATATTTTAACAATTTGGAAATTAATTTTAAAAATATAATTTAAAATAATGGACCCTGTAAATTGCACTATTGAAGGCATTGTTGCATTTATGTTGTATTTTCGGGTGAAGCAATTCAACTAATATTTGAGTGACTAACCAATAATAAAGGCTGTGCCGAAAAGTTGTGGTGAATAGTAAAATATATTTAAATAGTGTCAAAATGAAAATAAATGAAATGCTAAAAGAAAAGAAAAACAGATCAAAGGAGACCAAAAATACAAATTTATGATTGTCTACCCAATAATAAAGGTAATGCCGAAATTTGTGTTTGCATAATTGACTTTGGGCCACATGTTTGAAAAGAAATAAAATATGGGAAATATTTACTCCCAACGGATCGCTAAAACTGCTCACTAATATTTCGTATTGGGAAAATTTTGATATTTTTGTAGAATTTATCAACTATTTTTGATGTATGCAAATTTGAATTTTCTTTGAGATATTTTCCATTAAATTAATTTCTTTTTGAGGCTTCAAATTGATATAAAATGGCCTCCGGTCAATTTCATTCTGATATAAAATTTGCTTGGTCTGATTGGCCGCCAGCTCCCTGAATCTCGCGGCCTCTCCAGACTACGTCACGTTGCAGATGCTTATCGAGAACTAGCAAAATTTCAATGAAGAAACCACCCGATTTTCAAGTTGTATGAAATTTAATTGCCAATGAATCCTTATGAGGCGGACGACACGTCTTGAGGACACTTTCGATGGGATAATTGTTTTTAATTGGGCATCATTATTTGATTGACAATCTCTTTGATCATGGTCGGTCATATTTAACTTTTTTACAAACCTAAAGTCAGTATGGTAAATGTATATATTCAGGTGCATGAGTTCTCAACCAGTGGTTCGCGTACCCTTAGGGGTACTCAAAAGAAAATATTTATAATATTTGTAGAGAAAAGACAATAATCTATTTAAGAATTATTAAATAAATTATTACTAAATCAACGAAATTTATTAAATAAAGTACGTTTATAACAAGTTTTTTCTGTAGAAATAAGCTAACAATTAATTTTTTTATTTGGTTTTACAGTAAACAAAAGTCATAAACCAATATTATAGTGAATATTTTGAATTTATACATTTTAGCGAACACAATCAAGCAATATCTGATTTCATTTATGCACCAAAGATCAGCGCTTCCATACTTACAGAAAGTACATGTCATAAGAAACGAGAAACGAAGAATAGCCATTCGATGCACGAAAAAAAACGAAAACTTTAAAGAACAATCAAATTTCAATAAAATCCTACACCGAAACGGATACCAAGGTGAGGACATTGAAAGAATGAATTCTACTCCAAGAAGATCTAGGGAATTAACACAAAAGAATCAGAAATATTTCTATCTGAATATCCCATTCATCAGTGACACAATCGACTTCAAGATCCTGAAAGAACTTAAACGTACCGGTCTTCCAATTCGGATAGCACATAAATCTTGGACATTGAGAAGGGCTCTGGCAGGCAACATAAATAGAGAAAACAATTACACAATGAAAAACTGCCAGACATCGAAAGATATGTGCTTTAGAAAAAACATCGTCTATTGCATCACGTGCAATGTATGCAATGAAATCTACATTGAAAGTACACTCAGAACCTTGCACCAATATTTTGAAATATTTTATTAGGCTTCTAGAAGCTAATTATAGAAGCTGTATTAAAAAATTTAAAAATTTTTAGTTTGTGTCATTTTGGAATTTTAAATGGTATTTATTTTATTTTATTTTTAATTTTAATTTTCAGTAAAATTTTAAAAGTTTTTAATAAAAAAATTCATAAAACGAAAGTATATATTATATTTACAACCAATGAGAATTAAGAGAAAGGAAATAAAAGAAAGATTGAAAGGTATTTTTGGGAAGAACATTGCTAAATTCCAGGAGATTGACAAGGACTATCTATCGAAACTTTTTTCATTAAATACATTATTTGCAGCAAAAGGCTTAAATTATCACTTTATTGTTTTAAATAATAAATGCTGCTACCAAGAAATCATCACTTTATATTATTATTATTAATATTATTATTACTATTATTATTATTATTATTATTATTATTATTATTATTATTATTATTATTATTATTATTATTATTATTATTATTATTATTATTATTATTATTATTATTATTATTATTATTATTATTATTATTATTATTATTATTATTATTATTATTATTATTATTATTATTATTATTATTATTATTATTATTATTATTATTATTATTATTATTATTATTATTATTATTATTATTATTATTATTATTATTATTATTATTGAAATAGAAGAATGATCATGGCAAGGGTGTATATTTATCGGAAGAATAATTGTCATGTAGTTCGTAAACTAGATCAAGATCAGATCAAGTCGCAATTGAAACATCCGACAAATCTCCCAAGGCAGAAATAGGGAGGCATGTAGGTGAATTGTAATAAATTTTGAAGACAAGTCAGACAGAAATTCTCCCATTATTCAGTTGGATATGCCATGTCTAGAGTTGCTGGTAAGCTGTTAGTGAAGACAGCTGAGTCCACCGAGTCGTGATGTTCCACCGGCTTCATCGGTCGGTCTGTGCGCTTCAATCAAATTATCTGACTGAAGTCGCCTTGCTGCACGCCATCTTGAAGACCCAATTAGTTGGGCAACAACTGTATTCCAATGAATACTCATTGCCTAGATGTTTCCCCTACAACTCCCTGCGATTTAGTCGTTGCTAGCTTGCCTTTCCAAATATTCTATCCTCATTATTAACTAGTGGGAAACGATTTCATTTATTTTTCAATACTCGAAATTGAAATGGGAAAATAATGATGATAGTGGGAAATACCGGCTTGCTTGTAGATGCCCGCGCAATTCCTCATATATCTTGCCAGCCCGTAGATTTGGTGGTAATCTGGATTAAATTTTCGATGTCTTTTTAGTTTGCCCGTGAAATCTAATATGCCCTTGTTTGCATATGTGACAAATTAGTGGCTGAAATTGGGATTTTATCCTATTTTGTCAATTCATTTGTTTTGTCAGATAGAATCCTCCCCATCTCCTTGTCACTATATTCCCATTTTGTATGGTTTATGAGTTAGTTCTCTTTTTGAATATGTTGTATAATTTTCTTCTTACTCCTTATATAAGCAATATTCAAAAGGATTTCATTCTGTAAGAAATTATTGGGAGGGGGGTGAATTGAAAGGTGATGATAATATTCTTTAGTTTTAGCTTGTAACAGAGAAAATAAATTGTATTCTAGTTTACTCTTGCTTTTCAACCATTTCAACTTTGATGGTGAGGCCCAGCCAGTTTTTGCTAACTTCTCAAAATTTCGAACCGCGACTGAGAGACAAGGAAAGACATCAAAAACGAAGCGCAGAAATAAATTCAAATAAAGAATTAATTGAAACTCAAAAAATTTATAATCAATATCTGAATGAAAAATCAAATAAAAAATCCTAGAAAATCTGAAAATCAATATTTTCAAGGAAAAGTTATTTACAAGTGAGAAATAAAAAGTTGAAAATGAATATTATAATTTTTGTTTGGCAGGCTCCCCAAATAGCCTAATTACATAAATATAAACTAATTAATTAAAATCTTGTTGATGACAATCATTTTTTGAAAACAAAATTACCAAGTTTGACAATTGAACTAACAGCCAGTCAAGCTACGGCAGTAGGGTAATTGAGATTGAGTTTTTGATTGTGGGATTCGTTTTCTTGGTTGGATTGATTCCAAATATTCCTTCACTCCTAACTTGCCTCTGGTTGAGCTCTTTTTCCTCCGTGCCTTTCTATTCTCCATTAAAGTTGGTGACATCAAATAACTGAGCAAGTGTTACAGTGAATTTATCAAACGGTTTCTTTTTGTTTTTGTCATATAGATCAATCAGACTATTGAGTTTCATTCTGATGAGTGCGCTGGATAATAGTGGAAAGTCTAGAATTTCCCTCCAGAGCAATTCTATATCCATAATCATAATTTTGATTCGATCCAGTCGCCGTTTCTCGCTATTGAATAGAAAAATGTAGTTTCCATGAATTTGACAGTTTGTCACCATCGTGTGAGATTGGTAGCTATTCAACAGATGGAACCCTTGGATCCCTTTTCTGTTTAAAAGATGAGGGTAGATTCTTCATCCAAATACACCTGTCTGAATTTACACTGTTGTTTGAATTTCTATAAAACATTTTCTTGTGTTTTAGAAGTTATTTAATGTTTTGTAATTTTCTTCTTTCTGTAAAACTTTCAATCTTGTCACTGCAAACGAGATAATTTATCCAATATAATCAAAACAAAGAAAATTAAATTAGCAACTATCTGTAAATGCCTTGTTTATAAACAAATGGAAACAGGCTGACTGGAATGTGCTTAAAAGAAGTCTAGAACGTCATATAAAAATCAGTGTGAACTTGAAACCGATAGTCAAACTGTGCGATGTGTGAAAAAGAAAAATAAAAAGGTGGGGGAACTTTTTTCAATTTTTCAAAAAATTAATGTTGTTACTGTCATCGGCATACAATTGTTCCTCGAATGTAAGGGGTTTCAGTTTCGTTACGAAAAATAATGATAATAGTTATTACCCTAATGGGTAATATACAGCTTCCATGAATAATATTATTTCAATAATCCTTCGAAAAAACAACCTTTAACACATATTTTGTGTTCAAGTTCTTGCATTAGTTTTCTCTTAAGAAAAGGCTGATGTATATCATGGATATTAAATTCGTGCTCTGATTGATGAGGACCCCCTTCAATGGTTTGCATAGAAATATTTCCAATAACGGTTTTCAAACAAATAATTCATTTATAATATTTTTATATTCACGAGAAACTGGATGAATTTCAGATAAAAAATTTAATAATTTATCAAAACTAAGAAATTTAAATGACGCCTCGAGCATAGCTTTGTTTTAGTGCACGCTTTGGCGAACATTCAAAATTTAATACAAATAATAACACATTGTGGTTAAGATTAAATATATTATAAAAATTGAGTTTTTTGTTTAAATTTTTGTTAAATTCTTTATAAAAATTATTATTGTCTTGAAATTTTAAAATAACAAAAATAATAAAAATAATAATAATTATAATAATAATAATAATAATGATAATAATAATAATACTAATAATAATAATAATAATAATAATAATAATAATAATAATGATAATGATAATAATAATACTAATAATAATAATATTAATAATAATAATAATAATAATAATAATAATAATAATAATAATAATAATAATAATAATAATAATAATAATAATAATAATAATAATAATAATAATAATAATAATAATAATAATAATAATAATAATAATAATAATAATAATAATAATAATAATAATAATAATAATAATAATAATAATAATAATAATAATAATAATAATAATAATAATAATAATAATAATAATAATAATAATAATAATAATAATAATAATAATAATAATAATAATAATAATAATAATAATATACAGTGATAATTTCCTGGTATCAGCATTAATTAAATTTTAAAACATGTAAATGATAATTTAAAACTTTTTATCTCTGAAGTACAAAGACAAGCTTTCATGAAAGCGAAAGCACATTATTCCCTATGATTTGAGAAAATAATCAAACACCTTTAAGAAAAAATGGAACTCAAAGAAACTTACAGTGAACAAGAAAACAAAGAATTAGTGACTGACCTCACAAATCGTCTATCCGATTGTGAACAAGGGTCACTTTCACTAGAACCAAAGTTTAGTATAAGCAGATAAATAGATGACACAGGCATCCTCAATTTTAAAGCAGTTCTTTGTCACATTGAGAGCTAAATCAAATGGAACAATACGATACTTCATGAAAATAACCAAGAAAAGCTCCCAATATATACAAACACAGACAACTCTATCATCCAAATCCTGATAAAGAATTAGATTTAACACTTTCAAAGGTTTGTCGCAAAATCATTGATATAGTTGAGAAAGAAAAAAGAAAAACATATCTTTCAAACCTAAGGAATGCAAAATTACCGAGTTTTGCCTTTACTGGTAAACGGGAAATATTTATAATAAAAACCGCTTTACCGGTAAATTCTTTTAAATTAAAAATTATGTATTAGAAATAGTCTGGAAGTTAAATAAATATCTATTAGATCTTTTTGTGCATTGAAATATTCACGGAGCAGACAGATCGTATCTATTGTGGTATCACTAAGTCTGGATCTTATTTTTGTGCATATTACCCCTGCTGAGGAAAAAGCTCGCTCGGGTTCAACACTTGTTAGTTATATTGATGAAAGATTGTTGAACGTCATCGTTAAATATTCACCACAGCTTTGTTCGTCTTCAAGCACAGCAATTTCTTTATTAAACAGTTTCGTTAAGGTTGCGGAGTTTTCTTTTTATTGGAGCGCCGGAATTTCATTTAATTTTAAGTCATTTTTTCTTTAATAGCCAATTGCAACCTGCCTTTCATGGATAATGGTTTATTACAACGACTTCAGATACATCATTATTCCATTCATTGTCATTTATAACGTTTAAGCGTTCAATAAGAGACAATAATTTTTGTAAATTCAGGTTTATTAAATTTAATTAAATTGTAATTATCCTCTAGATGAATATTCCTAAATTCAAGCGGATTATGCAAAAACTGGATAACATTGGAAACACTTGTGCGACGCTGTTGTACTCGTAAAATTAATTCATATTTTAATTCTGTGCCTAGAGTACTACTTTGTGCAGGCAATTCATCAAGCATGAAATTTAAGGCCATGTACAGTCAGATGCACCTAAGGCTTCTACAGACAATTTTACAGGTAGATATTATCGAGTTAATAAAATCAATTTCATTTTCTGAAAAATAAATATAAATATTTAAATCAATAAGACTCTTTCTGGCTCATGATTTTAATTGATAGAAGCGTTGAACCATATCTAATAGGCTGTTCCATCTTGTCCTACTATTCAAAATAAAACATATTTCTTTTACTTACTTAGATGGTTTTCGGATCTTGGTTATGAATATTTATGTCATGGGTGCAATGCCACATACATTGGAATGACTGTCCGTCATCTCCGTTTTCAAGTTCCTGATCACTATCGACTGAAGCAATCGATTAATATTAGTAAACACAATTTTGTGGAAAATTTATTAGAATCTTGTTTGATTTCAACTTTTGTGAGTTTTAAAAGTCTTAAAAAATTTTAAGACTTTTATAATTTTTAAAGTTTGAATATAAAAAACAGAATTTTGTAAAATTTTTAGCGAAATTAATTTTAAAAAATTAATGAATTAGTTAATTAGTTTGTTTAAAAAAAGTGCAATTTATATTGATTTAGTTTGATTTCAATTATACCCGAAGATGACAGTGATTCTGTCGAAATATATTGTAGTAACTATATATATATATATATATATATATATATATGTATATATTGGATTTGGTGCTTTTCGTTAGATTTAAATCGATATCATTATTTAGCGATTGTAATTATAATAATAATAATAATAATAATAATAATAATAATAATAATAATAATAATAATAATAATAATAATAATAATAATAATAATAATAATAATAATAAACTTTTGAAATGTGAAAAAATAACAAAATAATTTTTTAATCGACAAAACAATGTTATAAATAATAAATTTTATTTATTTTCTCTTCTTTTCTTGAGATATCATCACTTGTAGTTATAATATAATCTTTATTTTTTTCACAATATTAGGGTTAAATGATAATAAATTAGATATATATAAAATTAAAAATAAAAAAATAAAATAATTCAGGAAATAATTTAGCATAAATTACGTTTATAAAAAGCCTATATGCGAGGGTAGTTAAATAAATTAAAATTAATTAATTAATTAATATATAAATTATTATATCACCATTGATTAATTATTGTTATTATTGCCAATTTCTATTATTTGTATTTCAGGCTGTTTATGGAACATTTGTACTAAATTTACTCATTGTCTGTCCAGATATTCATAAATAATGTCCATGAATGATTTTGCTTCCTAGTACAATTGTTATTATGGCAAATCAATTGAAATAGTTTTTCGTTAAATGGAAGTCCAATCGTTTCTATAATGTCAGTACCTCGCCTTACAGCGGTTAGCACCTATTTGAATCTCTTCGATAACTCCCAGAGATGCATTTACCCGCGTTTACAGGTCTTTCATTCAACGAAACTTCATCCTTTAGGATTCCATTTTCAGAAATCATAGTGGGAACATCAACTAACCATAAATTCATTTATTTTTTTGACAAAATGTTTTCTGTCTTGAAAGAGACATTCCCAATTTTCATGACCACTATAGCTTCCTTCTGATGCAATAGAAAACATATTTCTTTTCATAATTTAAGAACCAATAGTGGACTTACAAATTTGTATTTGTCATGCCTTGGCTGAATAACGATACTTTATTGAAAACCTTCAGATCACACCCTTGGTCTATGACCATGAATGACCATAAATATACTTTTTGTTCAAAATTTGTTATCATTTACAATATCTTTATTTCTTTCCAGAATGCTTATCAGTAGTCTGGTGTATATTTATCAGGAATTTTCGGCATTGCCTTATTCAAATGTTTTTTAGAAATACTTTTCCAGATATATTTGTCATTTTACAAGAAAGGATATTTGACATTGACGAATTTAATAGTGTAGATCCAATGTAATATTAACAGTTGATCTGATCCCAGTAAGTATACTACTGACAAATCAGTTGAACGTCAAAGTCAATTTCGTGTCCCAAGTGTAGCAGTAGTAAGTGAAGTCGAATCCCATCTATCAGTGAATATCTCAATTACAAATTCTTGCTCATCCGTTACCGTTCTAACAACCGCGAACTTTATTATGAATAAAATGAGTTGACGAGATAATTTAGTGATAATTTGTCAACGGGGCGAGCAAGATCAAATGTCGACATCAGCCAGTGATTGAAATAGAGAGAAAATGATTTTATAATAAATAATTCAAACGGAAATAAAGATATTTGGTGGCCAATATTGCGTGAATTAATTAAGCGTTTCGAATCCCCAGAATTTCCCGCACTCGCCTTGTGGCAGGACGAATTAATCACTCCGTGAACAGAAACATCAAAGATAAATGATAATATCAGGAATTAATTCATCTTTTCTTCACAAATAAAACTGGGAAGTGAGAAAGATTTTAATTTTCATCAAAAAAATAAATCTGATCGAAATAATTATGATAATTGAATGGAATTAGCATGGAGAATTTTCAATGACTTAAGGGAGGCCCAGTTGACCAAACTTTTATAACGGGATAACCCAATCCTTTTGAAAATCCAAAAACATACCTCAACTCATTTTATCCCAGTTTCTTAGTGATTGAGGCTAATATTTATTTGCCCATCAGATAAATTAATTAAAATTCCAAACATAATTGATCAACTTTATATGGCCATTAGTAATTACATAATCATATTTACGTGATCCAGTGAAATGATTGAGTGTAACGGATTTGATCTCATATTTTGGATTATCTGTAATGTGCGTAATGCTGCATATATTGGGGAGACTGCCCGGTTTTTCGGTACGCTAGTTCGACGCAACAACCAATAAAATGATTTTTTTATTTTAAAGTTTTTATTAAGTGTTTCAGGAACTTTTGAAGATAAAATGTTGAAAAGGTTTCTCTGGAATGGTTACCAATTCAATCACCAACTGAAAATATGGGATAGACTTGAAAATAGATTGAACTCAAATTCATCAAAAGTTTAGTCACCTATAACGAGGCGTCGATTTATTTATGAAACTCAGATAACTAGAAATAAGGGGTAAGTCGTAGGCAACAGATACAACATGATTCGAAAAGTTTGGTGGAATTTCAAGAAAATTATTTACTTTAGAATAATGTCGAATGGTCCAGTCATCAACGTCGGCTCAGAATGCAATAATTTAAACACGTAATAATTTACATAAATGCTACTCACACGATATTATGCTCTCTAATATTATTTAGTTTCTTTTGTCGACAGTGTTCAAGAACTTGAGAACAGAGATGACGTGTAGTCACTTCTAATTATGTTACATTGCACCTATAATATTAAAATTGATAAACAATATCTGAACATAATTCAACCAATGCACATACAATTCATATTATCAAACCACCTACTAAACTTCCTCTTGCAATCCCTATACAACTTTCAGTACGACAATTCCAAGCTCATAATTGTCACCAAAACTACTAATTTAATTAATATCAAAGAAATACACACTTGATAAAGGCTGTGCAGAAATATCTTGTACCTTATATATTGTTTTGATCTATAATCTTATAATATTAATATGAAAATTATAGAGATGAAAAAAAATCAAAGATGAAACAATTGGATAAAATTGTATGTTATGTAGTAAACTCAATTTGTTCTGTCTTTCATTTTCTGTTTTTATGTCCTGTGTTCTTCAAAATGTGGTAGGCCTACTAGGGCCGGCTGTGGGTTTTGCGGGACCTCGGGAAAATATTATATGCGGGCCTCTTCCCAAAAAGTAAGAAATGATACATGAACATAATTTTATCAAATTATTTAATGAAATATTTATTTCTTCAATATATTCAATAATATACATACATAAACATAATACTTTTTATTCTTATTTCGTACAAACTTTTGTTGCTGTTAATTCCTCGATAAGATCATGAAAATTTATCTGTTTTGTTACCTCCTGCTCTTTTGGCAACATAGCCACCCCTCTAACATATTTTGTTACATGGTTGATCTTAGATCATTTTTAATTAATTTTAATTTGGAAAAACTGCTTTGCATTTGGTATCAAAAACTTGTCCTAGTTACTAATAATTGTTAGAAATATAAAAGCACGGTGCCTCGGAAAAATTTCCCCGGATTCCTGACATCTAAGCCGGCTCTCTGCCCTAGACAAAATCCAAAATTCTTTAACACAAAATAGACTTTTCTTTTCAGACTTGCATTTCTTGGAATAAATCTAGATCTAATAACTTTTTCTTTAAGCTTAATATATTGACATTGAGAAATCCTATCATTTTTATACAAACCATGTAGCAATATAACAATAGAAAAGTTCAATAATAACTCACAAAGAAATAATTTCAACTTTTACATATAATCACGATGGCAACGAATTACATGATTTACTCTAAACTGCTGGCTCAAACCAGTGCGAAATGAAAGGAAAACAACGCTCGGTGCACCAAGTTTACCTTCAGAGCATGATTATATCGTACAATCATTGTTCCGTGTATAGTAGTCCCATATTGCCTTCTTTATGTTTCCAGTATCCTGACCTATTTTAGCGTTTTTTAACAAAATAAAATTACCCCTTAATATCTAAAATAAGGTAGCAGGCAGTGCATAATTTACATATAAGCTACACAAGCATTAGCTTAAATTAACACTTTCTTAAGGCCCCCAAAAATTTGTTTGAATGACCAATTGTCATATATACAGTATGATTAAAGAAAAAAATATGGAAATTGCATTTCCAAATGCAGAAACAATTCTCCGAATATAAAATATTGAATTTTTGCACGATTACGTAATTTTCTCACCAAGGGAAGAAAGTAAAAAGTCCAAATATGGGCCCCCAAATCTGCCTATGTTTAGGGCCCCCAAAAGTGCGAATCCGCCCCTGATAACAGGATTAAAAAGAAATCTGTAGAATTAAAAAAATGTAATAGGTTAATAAGTAGGTTTGCGTGCCAGATAGGAATGTTAAAAGGTTTATTGAAATACCATGAGATTAAAACAAAATTATCAAATTATCAAAATTAATTATAAAATACTTTTAAAACATTACCAAAATTATGCATATTTTTTAAAAATTTGGTAACCATATGACTGGTAAAGGTTTACCGGTATTCGAATCCATAGTTATACGGTAGAAATTGAAAGCATTCACGTCAACAAACCGCCAAAAAGATAAATTTCAACTCACCTGAACAAGCTGAGAATACTCAGCCAAATGCTCCAATCTAATATGGAAAGGTTGAAGTCGCTACTGAGGGCCCCGTATTTGCCGAATCCATTATAAATGTTTAAAGCACTGAAAAGAATTCCGAAGATCAGACAAGGATAAAGCATTTTCGTTCCGGAGTGAAATAGTTTCATGTATTCATCTGCAACGATAATTTGCCGGATATTCATGCGATCATCATAGGTGGTATTCTTGACTATTCCCGTGTCTTGTTTTTGAGATCCCTCTAAGCTTTCTTTTGAATTGGTTTCATTTATGTTGATCTTTTCATTGGCCATTTCTAGATTGCATTTCGAATCCACTTTAACGTTGTCTTCGCTATCAGCTACATATCCACCTTGTTCGTTATCTGTCATAAAAACTTTGACCGAGGAAATAGTAGATAAGGATTCTCTTTTGACAATTTCGCATTTCTCCTTCATTTCTGATTCGACTGCTTCTTTGACTTCTAGAACGGGCTCTTCAATTTCTACAACAATTTCCAGATCGTTGATATGAATAGATGTATGCTTGATGTGATTAGTATTATTATTATTGTTATTATTATTATTATTATTATCGCAAATTAGCTTGTCGCCATATTTTTTTGGCACAAAAAATTCGTTCAAACTAGTCTTGGTCATGCATCGAGGCAGACCACTGTGACATTCATAGTATATGATTGATTCTATTGCTTCTTTTTCTGGAGAAACATGAGGATCACTTGACGAAGAAGATGTTGAATAGAATGCGAAGGTATTGTGGAGCGTCCTAGAGTCTCGATTTCTCCCAATCCATATAAAATAGGAGGAACTAGCTGAAAGAATACAAAACCAAACTCCAGTTATTAGGTTCAGATAGGATTTAGCGTGATCTACGAATAAAGTTACTAAGACGGCACAAAATATGAAAAAGATAACAACAAAAGAGAATATTATAAAATAAATATATCCATGGAATTCAACATTTTTATATTGAACTGAAGAAGGAGTCGTGAGCAAGCCGACAGACTTGGACCTGATTAGTATGAGAAATTGAGTGAAAAGGAGCATGGTGAATGCGATCAAGTGAATGCATTGACAAATATATTCCATTATGTAAACTACTCCCAAGTAGACGAAATGAGGATTATGCAAGCTCACGGCATACGGACCGATGCAGTAATATATAGACCGCAATATGGCTAGCAGCGCAAGAATTGCTGTTCCACAACAGCTGCTCCTTGCTGGGCATTGGTAAATGCTTAAAAGATTACATGAAGTAGTTTGAGATTTTGATAATTCTTTTTTAAATATTTGACAATGATAGATGGCAAGACCTACAAGAATCAAATGGCCAATAATGACGATGATTACATGGAAATACCAAGCAGCTCCAACAGATGTATGGAGAATTGATTTGAATGATGTCTGATTGAATGGTAACATTTGTGAACTGTTCGACAAGAGCATGGGAAATACGATATACGATTCGGATTCTGTGATTGGACGAACGAGACAAGCAATCAACTGTGGGGAATTGCCTGTCAGTACAAGTTTAAGACTCAATTCCCAGTTTCCGCGTGTCCTCGTCGTCAACCGAGTATCCGAGCATGTTTCCCAAAACTCCATTTTGTCAAATGATCGACGCTGAGTCACGCTTGATGGGAATAACATGATTGATCGATTTAACTATATATATATATATATATATATATATATATATATATATATATATATATATATATATATATATATATATATATATATATATATATATATATATATATATATATATATATATATATATATATATATACATCAGATCAGATCAGATCAGTTCTGGGAGAAAGTCCAATTAAGCCAATCACTCAAACTCACTGATTTAGTCTCAAGAGAACAAACGATGATATTTCAAAGGTAGAAGGCGTGCGTAAATGAAATTTCTAATTTGGGTTGTTATTTTTTGTATCGTGTTGGAATATTTCCCATCGGACGTCTCTCAATGTAGAGAGCTTGCTCTATACTGGAAAGATTGAAAATTTCCTATAACTATATTTCCCATGAGAAATATTGACGTGCAGTCCTGACTGTGATTTCGGGCTGTTCGACAGTAAACATTAATTTATCTCTGTGAAACTTTTCCCTTATTATCGAGTGCTTTTGTTTTACACAACAATTATTATTGATTGGTCATTCTTCACTGAACAATATCC
Organism: Schmidtea polychroa; assembly: GCA_959609185.1. Classification (NCBI taxonomy): domain Eukaryota; kingdom Metazoa; phylum Platyhelminthes; order Tricladida; family Dugesiidae; genus Schmidtea; species Schmidtea polychroa. The sequence goes on along the minus strand of CAUHTR010001001.1, from coordinate 48,296 downwards.
CAACGTTCAGTAATAATAATAATAATAATAATAATAATAATAATAATAATAATAATAATAATAATAATAATAATAATAATAATAATAATAATAATAATAATAATAATAATAATAATAATAATAATAATAATAATAATAATAATAATAATAATAATAATAATAATAATAATAATAATAATAATAATAATAATAATAATAATAATGATAATAATAATAATAATAATAATAATAATAATAATAATAATAATAATAATAATAATAATAATAATAATAATAATAATAATAATAATAATAATAATAATAATAATAATAATAATAATAATAATAATAATTGTTTTGATCGTAAAATTGAATAGATTTGAGGTCTTGCGAAATTTGTATGTTTTAATATTTATCTGTTTTAATCGGTTGTAGGTGTATACTAAGAGATTGTAAGAGCCCAGCAGAGTCTCCTTTAAAATCTGTTTTGGGAATGCTGGGGTGCTTCTGTGTAAAATGCAAAAAAAAGGGATTAACAACAAATTAACAAGAATAGGATTAAATTATTAACTATTTTATTCGTTTAATATAAACTAAAAAAACCTTTATTCGCCCTGAATTGCTTGATAACGAATAATATTATGTTTGATTAAACTATAAACACTTTAATCTATAAACATTGATCTTGTTGATTTAATATTTCTCTAATCTGTGGATAACCTGGCTTTTCTCTTTTGATAGATTCAAGAATTGAGGATCTTTAATATTTCTTAGATTCGTAGATTCCTAGGCTTTTTCCTTTCATAATAATATAGGGGATTCTCTTGGTGAATTTAGATATCAAGAATTTTTAATATTTCTTGGATTTGCGGCGTTTTAGGATAATTGAAAAATTAGATTGTTTAATTTTCAGCTTATAATTTCCTTATTTCTTCTAGTTGATTTATTTTGAGCTGCTTAGTTTTTTAATTTGTTTTTTCGATTTTTTTAATTTCTAATTTTGTCATCAATAATTATAATAATATAATAATTAACAAAATTTATAAATAATTATAAAAAATAATGCATATAATAATAATAATAATAATAATAATAATAATAATAATAATAATAATAATAATAATAATAATAATAATAATAATAATAATAATAATAATAATAATAATAATAATAATAATAATAATAATAATAATAATCACATCAAACAGACATCTATTCATATCATTGATCTAGAAATTGTTGAATGATGTCTGAAAAATATTAGTCTCAGGCATAAATCAAACCAGATATTGCGACATTCATAAAATAAATGGGCCCCCAAAAATGTTTACAATAACAAAATGTTTATTGTGTTTAGTGTGTGTGTGTGTGTGTTCTTTCTAACTTCTGAAGGATCTTCCAGTTCTACCGCGAATCCCTATAACCAATAATCAGATTAAAAAATTTTGCAAGAAATTTGTATCATAAATATCTTCCTGTTAAACTAATGATATTTTAAACATTTTTGGGGACCCATTTATTTTATGAATGTCGCAATGGACTGAATTTTATAATTGTTTACGAAAGTATAAAAGAGTCGAAAATTTGATTCTTTAGCAAATATTAAAATTAATTAATTTTGGGAAAAGTTATGGAATGTATTGGGGGTCATAAACAGTTAATGAAATAATTTCACGATAAAAAAATTAAATTCTATGAAACATTTTTTGAAAATTAAACTAAAATCTCTACAATTTTATTTAAAAAAAGTTTTTCATTTAGAAAATTCATAAAAATATTTGAAAATAATCAAAATTTATTTTAATTAGCACTTTAATCTCAAATGGCGACAGAAAATTAGGCAATAATTATTTGATTTCCCTACATGCTTGATTTATTATTATTATTATTATTATTATTATTATTATTATTATTATTATTATTATTATTATTATTATTATTATTATTATTATTATTATTATTATTATTATTATTATTATTATTATTATTATTATTATTATTATTATTATTATTATTATTATTGTTATTATTATTATTATTATTATTATTATTATTATTATTATTATTATTATTATTATTATTATTGTTATTATTATTATTATTATTGTTATTATTATTATTATTATTATTATTATTATTATTATTATTATTATTATTATTATTATTATTATTATTATTATTATTATTATTATTATTATTATTATTATTATTATTATTTAAATTTACTGTTGATAAATATTTCATGAAAAGTCATAAAAGATTGAAATTTATTTTCCCAAATCAAAGAAATTTCTAGCAGATTGGCAATGATTGGATTGAGAAATCTAATTGCTCCTGAATTCGCGTCGACACGTGGGACGACATCTCTATGAGTTGTAAATCTAAATGGATCACCATCTGATCAAGCCGTGAAATTAATGTCATTATATGAGCGATCAAGGATGATTAGATGGCCACTAATGTTCCCAGATCACACTCGGAAGCCTTGTAAATGACGAATAATAATTTAATCTTGCGTTGTTGGAAACAGTTCGGCAGAAATAATCTCTAATTTTCATCAACATTGATTATTATTTTGTAGAGAATTTTCCTACGGCATAATACATGGCAAAGGAGAAATGTTCACTGGTCAATTTCTGTCGCCTTTCTACATATTCCAAGCCGAGGCAGGCTGAATTTTCCTGAAAATTTTCCTATGGGCATAAGAATGCTCAAGCCTCATTTAGGCGAACTTACAGACACATCACTGTCAGTTAGCCAAACTTCGGTCAACATTTCTAGAGACCCATCACAAATGATTCATTTGTCATTTAATATGTGAATTTTGTTCCCCCCTCAATTGGATATGAATGAATTTAATTTCCATTGTTTCTAAATATTTTCTTTTCTAATATGATGAGAATTGGACTTTTATATAGTAATATATATTGAGATTATATTTGTACTTATAATTTTCTTAGTGATAATAATAATAATAATAATAAAATAATAATAATAATAATAATAATAATAATAATAATAATAATAATAATAATAATAATAATAATAATAATAATAATAATAATAATAATAATAATAATAATAATAATAATAATAATAATAATAATAATAATAATAATAATAATAATAATAATAATAATAATAATAATAATAATAATAATAATAATAATAATAATAATAATAATAATAATAATAATAATAATAATAATAATAATAATAATAAAACTAATAATAAAAATATTAATAAAAATGATAATAATAATAATTAAAATAATTACAAGAACGCGCCACTGAAACATTTGTTTTATGATACATTTCGACAGTTTTCCTGTCATAATCATATAGGATAATATTATTATAGAAATTGGGCATTGGTAACGTGTAATTTGTGAAGTGTCATTGATAAAGTCATTGGATGCGAAAATTAATGTGTTTAAAATGTTTTTAATATAATATTTTTTGTTAAATTAAATAATTATTAAATTATTAAACTAAATAATTTAAATTTCAATGTTTTAAAGTTTCCCTTTTTGGTTGTTACAATTAAAAATGATGTAAATTATAATTTTTATTACATTAAAAAATATGTTTTATTAAAAATATGGTATAATTAATAAATTTGTTCAAAAATCCATAATTTCTATAGTTATTTTATCCTACCTGATGATGACAAGAAGGTTATCGAAATATATCGTAAAAGAAATATTTGAGTGGCGCTTCTTATAATTAAATCGTTCTCAAGTATGTTTAACAATTTATCAAATAATAATAATAATAATAATAATAATAATAATAATAATAATAATAATAATAATAATAATAATAATAATAATAATAATAATAATAATAATAATAATAATAATAATAATAATAATAATAATAATAATAATAATAATAATAATAATAATAATAATAATAATAATAATAATAATAATAATAATAATAATAATAATAATAATAATAATAATAATGATAATAATTTATCATTGACTATGTTGCATTTTATAAGTGAAAATCAATAGAAACGAGACAATAATAACCACTATAATTATTATAATTTATTATTATCCCAATTAACCCTTCTAATGTATCATATTATGGGCCTGTAATTTTCTAAAATAACATTATAAATAATTGATTATGATGTTTATTCGATATTCACTACAATTGTGGAGGCATTGTATTCACAATTCCAATCTGACAGGAAGCTTTTGCAACCGATATTATATCTTGAGGAATATTATTATTATTATAATTATTATTATTATTATTATTATTATTATTATTATTATTATTATTATTATTATTATTATTATTATTATTATTATTATTATTATTATTATTATTATTATTATTATTATTTATATTATTATTATTATTATTATTATTTAAAACAATGAAGTGATAATTTAAGCCTTTTGCTGCGAATAATGTATTAAATGAAAAAATTTTCGATTATTAGATAGTCCATGTCAATCTCCTAGAAATTTAGCAATCTTCTTCCCGAAAATGCATTTCTATCTTTCTTTTATTTTCTTTTTCTTAATTCTCATTGGTTATGACTATGTTATAGTCGAAAATTTTTTCATTAAATACATTATTCGCAGCAAAAGGCTTAAATTATCACTTTATTGTTTTAAAAAATAAATGCTGCTACCAAGAAATAATCACTTTATACTATTATTATTATTATTATTATTATTATTATTATTATTATTATTATTATTATTATTATTATTATTATTATTATTATTATTATTATTATTATTATTATTATTATTATTATTATTATTATTATTATTATTATTATTATTATTATTATTATTATTATTATTATTATTATTATTATTATTATTATTATTATTATTATTATTATTATTATTATTATTATTATTATTATTATTATTATTATTATTATTATTATTTTTATTATTTTTATTATTTAAATAAATTATAAATTATGTTTGTAAATCAATTTCTTTTTCAGAAAAGAAAGAGAAAAGAAAAGACAATTATGAACTTCGAAAAGTCATATAAATATCGTCTGTGAGAGATTTATTTTCGGGAAATGGGTAAGTGAAATATTGTCAAATGCCATTTCTCCTTTTTATTTATTTCATATCACCAATATATATATATATATATATACTGTGAATTTGAAATAAATTATGATGTCATTTTGTAGAAAATTAAATTCTACCTATACATTGCTTGAGTAAAGATATATCAAATTGTTTCAAATGATATGTAAATTCAAAAAATGGTGCAATTAAAACAAATTTCAAAATGACTATGAGGTGATAGGCCCATTAAATAGGAATATAATTTCAAGCAATTGAGTACGAAATGTTCTTATTAAAAATTAAATTTTATGCTGCAATCGTTTATTAAAACAAAAACAATACGTGATCGTTAATTTAAACAAAAATTAAAGAAGTTGTAAAGTAATCAGCGATTAAATCAAAAATAAATAAAATTCATGGGAGGTCTTGCAAAAAAAGTATACCCCTCATTTGCTCAAAAAAATTAATAAAGTCGAGATTTCCAATATAAAGAATTTGTTAAAAATCGGCAACATTTTAATAAATTATAAACTAAAACAAATGATTAACTTTGGAAGTGAATGTAAAATCAGTATTTTGAAACTACAAATTAATAATATTGATCAAGTATGGATCATAAACTGATCGAATGTCACGTATAAATCATCCTATGGTGGAAGGAGAAAAATGAATCAATCAAGTGTTGATCATAAACTGATCGAGTGTCAGGGATAAATCCTTCAATAATAGGAGCAGACAAATCAATGGATCAATTGTGGATCATAAACCGATCAGCTGTCGTGTCAACGTCATCCAGTGACAAAGGAGACAAATTATTGAATCAAGGGGTGATCATTAACTGATGGGTTGTCATTGATATATCTTTGAAAGGCAAAGGAGAAATGATCAACAGAATTATTCATTAACTGTCTCAAATATTGCATCTATCAAAATTATTTTTACTGGCCTAGACTCCATTCTAATTGCTTACAGGAAGTCTGTCGAGGCCGCCAATAACCTTCAGAAGGAGAAATAATTAATTAAGCATCAATTAGAATAAATTTTATTTCAATTTCCCAAGAATAATTTAATTTGAACGTCATAATAGATAAAAATAAATATTATTTCATTACAAAGTTTTGGTTTTGGTAAAAAAAATTTTTCATACTAGGAAGCCAATTAGGCAAAGAAGGAGATGAAATCTGGGGCCACAATTCCACTAGTATGTCATGGCAACCAAGTTGGATGGTTGAATGATATTGTTCCAAGGAATTTTATAGTCTATTTTAGTACTGTATGGTCATAGGCTCGTAAACAAGTCCAAACCTGTCTGATTTGTTGCTGTTTGCTGTCTGCTTCTTTTCTTTTCTATAAATTTTTGTCAGTCTAGATGTTGCTTACAAACAGTAGACACGTGTGCTATAAATATTACATGAATTATTAAAATAAAAAAATCGTATTGAAAGGGTTGATGGATTCATTAAGAGCATCTTTTGTTTTATTGAGGAATTTCTTCCAAAATTGTGAATTGCAAATTTCTAATTGAAAATGCCGTCTGGGGTCGAAATCACACCGGGAAATCTCACGGTTTTCTTCTAATAATTTCGCTTGAAGTCCTCTCGAAATTTGTTAAATTAAGGGGTAAAGGATTCTAACCTTCCTCTTGCCTTTCCTATTTAAAGTTCATTATTCATATATGCTCAGGGATCGAAAATCTCTCTAAATGAAAAAGATGATCCATCAATATGTCCAGTGGATGTTTTTGCCGTTTGTATGAGTTTCATGGGTGTGAGAGGTTTTCTACAAATCCAAAATGTTTTAAACCCGAATTCAGATTGTGATGGAAATCAATCGATAACGGTTTGCAATAGAGATTTATATCAAATTTATTTGGAGCCGTTCAACTTGTTCTTCCTAGAATAAATTCTGGAGGGCATTTCACATAAATATGTCGTCACAAATGGCAGAAGAATCTGAGGTCCTACCTTGGCTAGCCATAGATTTTGTAATTATTGGAGCACATCATAAAATATCTTTACTCATTGCATTATATTCCAATTGCATATGACCCTTGAATACATCTCCTTGATAGCCACATAACTTCCGTGTGATAAAGCAGTACATTATGCATAGCACCAATTTCTTCACAAAAAGAGGGTTAATTACGACGATTTACAACCCATCTTCTCAAAAGAATTACCTCTTTTGACTGATAAAAAAGACAATGGGTAATCGTAACATTGAGTGCTACTTTTTAACGTACGCGACAAAACCCAAATTTTTGCCCCACAAATCTGGAGCATCATCGGTACAAATTGATCAAATTTTATTAATTGATAGTTTGATTCAATAAAAAGTCTTTGATGTCATTAAATACATCCATTATTTTTCTAGTCAGTCCTAATAGCTCATAAAATAAAACTTCATGAATTTCATTTGCTTTAACATATCGTACAAATACCAAAAGCTGACTACAGTTATCTACATCCGTGGATTCATCCAACTGAATAATTACTGAAAAAGGACTTACATTGATATCTTCAATAACTTGTTCTATAACATCTTGATTAATATGAAATTTTCGTACAAATTATATCATTTGACAGCGGAATTTGTTAAAGCATTTTTTGCATGTGAGCAAGAGCACAAGGTTTGGCAGGCACTTCTGCGACTGTACGTGGCTTCTTTATTTAGTTTCCTCTTTTATCGAATCGACCTTTTTTAGACTTCAGAGCTTCAAAAGCAAGTTCAACAGTTTCCCCACTGTGAAATGTTCGTTAACCTTTGACTGTTTGAGATTAGAATTTTTCGTCCTAAAAAATGCCGATTGTTTCTGAGTGTGAATCACATATAGTTGAAATAATCGCAAAGATTAATTGTATTTCAACTATATCGTCTCCTTTTGACCGGCTTTGCCTCGCGGTATTTTTTATCTTTTATCCTTCGAAAGAAATTATTAATTATCCCACTGTGCGTCTTTCTTGCGATAATCTTTTCCTCGTTTTCCCATTACTCATGTTATCATGATAATAGTTTCCCAGAATCCACTTTGTTTACTTTCCTTACTGTTTACTTAACTTTCTTGCATTTCGACCCATTCTGATGAATCTGTTCTTGCTATGATCTTTCCTATTATCTCATTTACATCTGACTCTTGCTTTCAAATAATAATTCGATGATTTCTTGATTTTGAATATTCAATATTCCTTTTTTAATTATTTTGAAATTTTAAATTTAGGAACCTCAACAAATTTGTATATTTGTTTTAAAGCTTAAATATATATATATATATATATATATATATATATATATATATATATATATATATATATATATATATATATATATATATATATATATATATATATATATTTGATAAAGCACAAACTAGTCTTATTCGTTTAATTTACCGTCGAGAAATTTACGTCAAATTTTCAAGTCAAAATAGCCACTTCGACTTAAACGCGAGTCAAAAAACGTTACTTACTTCGACTTATACGTGGGTTTCCAATTTAGGACTTAAAAACCTCTTAAAATTTATTCGACTTATACGCGAGTATATACGGTATATTAATATTTATATTTTTGCCTACACACTAGAAAGTTTTATCTTTGGAGTCAGACAAAATCTGTGTTAGCATTGAATTGAATTAATAATTTGTATAGAATTAAAGCCGAGCAAAAAATATTATTGTGAGTAGAAACAGTAAAATGCAACAATTGGATAGAAGTGACAAATATTATTGGATTATGTACATTGTGAAGATCCCTAATTCAATAGGATGGATAATGCAACAGGAAAATAACGAGTGTATAATTATTATAAGAAAACTATCTTATGAAATAATTAAATATATATTTTTATTTATTCCTACCTCTTTATTATATTGTTGGAAGGGCCATTACTGGTATATGGCTCATGTGTTTGTCTTGTTGCTTACTGAAATGAATGTAAATAAAATGTTTGAGGAATTTAATTATTGCTTCAATGCATTTTAGCGAAAAGCGAACAAGATCCTATGAGAAAAATATAATTGTTATGCCGAAACAAGAGGACTTGCGGCAGTAGGAAATACCTAGAGAAAAATAATGTTTAATCAGCAATTTAGGAAAAGGAAAACCATTTGAAAAATTTATGGATAAACAAAATTAATTTCTGATATTTTATTTGATATTCATATTACACCAAAGAATTTATTATTATTATTATTATTATTATTATTATTATTATTATTATTATTATTATTATTATTATTATTATTATTATTATTATTATTATTATTATTATTATTATTATTATTATTATTATTATTATTATTATTATTATTATTATTATTATTAGCAGAATGAGGGGTAAGTATCCGTAAATATAATAAATAAATAATTTTTGTTTAAATAATTATATATAAAACCAATCGTAAAAAAATCAGAATTTTCAATTTTTTTATCATATTTTTATAATTGGATTAAATTGTTCTTTTAAGATGAATAAATATATATTTTTTTAAATTGAGTGTGATTTTTATTTTTCTAAATAAAAAATCTGAAAACATTTATAATGGGCCTTCTAATTTTTAGCAGAGGGGCTCCAAATATCATAAGACGTCATTACCTCCACTGTATATAAATTAATAATCAAAAGTAAAATGAAATAATACAAATTCCATTGTTTTCTTTTTTTGGGGTAGGGGATATGTTATCAACGAAAAACTAACCAAGATATTTTGTCCAAAAAATGTTATCCAGGCAATATTGTCCAAGTGTGGATTTGTCTATTTTGATGCAAATCAGTGCTCCTTAGTTTGATCAAGAGCATGACCAGAATTCAAAAAGCATGAAATGCAAAATTTTGTTTTGGGGTAACTTTACGATTGCCAAAATTTGCATTCCTCAATAGAAATAAAAAAGAATATCGAGAAGTATAAATCGTATATAAATTAAAAGAAAAATACAAAATTAATCCAGGTTTATGATGGATCAGAGTGGGAATTCAGCCCCATAAATTAGCCGAACTGGATTGTGGGGAGTGGGTAGATATGAGGGAAACTGTGTGTAATTTGCATGGCAAAATTGAGAATTCTGAATGGTATTTTTCCTAATTAATTAATTTGTTTCTATTTCTCGATAATTTAAACATTATTTACTGAGCGAATAAATTAAACAGAAAATGGAAAACTGATTAGACAAATTTAAACAAAATTTAATTGAAATCGAAAACAATTAATGAATTTAATTAACGGGAGAAATTTAAAAACATTTTTGGCTTAAAAATTCTTTTACAAATCTCATTTAATAAGAAAAGGTTGCGGAGAATATAGTGAAAGGTAGCACCAGAAGATAATTAATAAATTTGGCTATTCACATAATTATTACACAAGAGTTATAGAGGAAAAGGATAATTGTAAGACGAAATTTATGGATATAAGGGTGATAAATTAGTGTTCAAAAATCGAGTGGTTCTATTTATTCCTCCGTTAAAGCTCAATGAGAGGGAAAGCTAGAGCTATCTCTTCTACATATGAATGTCCATGTAAAACCTTCCTTTCTACTTACATTTAAATAAATATAAGGAAAGCTAATTTAGGAGTTCTTGAAACAATATCGAGGAAGTAAGACCATATACTTATATTTCAGAAGGGTTTAGCTCACCAAAATTTAAAGCTTGTCGCTAAGTTTATCTTTATCAATAATTGTAAGACTTTCAATAACATTGAATAAGGGGAATTCTGACATCCAAATTGTTCTCGGATGACAAATATGTTATAAAGTCCAGAAAGAATCTATTCTACTGAAATGCTTGAAAGATTATTTCAATTAAAAATATTCCAAACTTATACTTAATTTTCCGACTAGCCATTTATTATCATTATATTTGGATATGACCTATCTCTCAAGGTTTGGTGACTCCTGGACTAGATTATTGTCCAGAAGATATTAAGTGTGTTTCAGTAGAAAACGAGGTTAATTTTAGACGTATTAGATTGTAAATTGACTACATAATAGAACACACCAAGAGGGAGTAGCGTGACAATTTGTAAGTAACTAATAAAATAGAAATATTAAATATCGATAGAAATAACTGAATGAAGTTATTAGTAAGACGAGTAATTGAAATAAAAAATATGAAACTTTACCGAAAAATAAATTTCGAGTTTTCAATTAAATTTGCTTAATGAAAGAATGTTGCGAAAATCTCATTAACGTAATCATGTTGATAATACATTTTGTAGTCATATTTATGACGGACTCCTGTAATTTACCGTTTTCAATGAAGGCAGTGTCAATGTCAATTTTGGCATCATTTCTACGACCCCTAATTTATGAGAATAATATGGTTTATTATAGATGTCAATATATTTGGGCCACAGTTGAAAAATACAAAACATTTTTCTCTTTGTAAGGAGAATATCAATTAATAATGAATGACTCAAATATATATGAAAACATTATTTGCAATGTTCAAATTCTAACACCCATCAACACATTAAATGGGCCCATGAAAGTATATAACGCGTTATTAAAAAGTAGGATAAAAAAGATGAATAGATATAAATTGTTTCCAATAATGACCTTGAAATTAAACTGTAATTCTATTGGTCGGATATAATTATAACGAGCACTATAAATTTTGGTCTGAATTCTGGGTGGGGGGCAAAATTGAAAACGACAATAAAATGTATTATTACATAACACCATCCGTTATCATTACGTAATGGCTATTGCAGATTCATTACAAAAAGCTGTCGAAATGCATTTGATCGACTTTGACTGATTGGTCCGAATGTTCAAGCTCGATTCTGATTCGAATGCTTCGCTTCTCATGACCTGAGGGGCTGAATTTCACAGTTCCTGTAATAATTGATTGCTGGCTGATTTCTATTGGTCGAGGCAGCTTGACAATAGTTTGCATCCAATGTGTTGGCCTAAGGGGGTTATTATGTGAATGAATCGCGGCTAGGTAAACAGAAGCATCGGGTTACTTGTCACGGGGGCTTGTTGACAACACCGAGTTGTCTGGAAACGTTGTGGAGAACCAGAACACCAAATGGCTCATTGTGGCATTCCCGAGGGCCTCGATATTGAATGAGCCGTCGAGATTGCGGACAAGATCAGCTTGAGCGGAATACAGATCTATGGACAACGCTGTGCTCTTGCAGGTGACGATGAAATGGGGAGAAAGCTCCGCAACAACCGCGTTATCGACCAGCGACTGTTGCATACTCGTGTAAACGGAACCCGTCAGGTCTACGTCATAATCGCGGGACAAAATTTGCCATAGCGTTTCCTCTTTCTTGTCGGCATTCTCCTCACCTTCGGCACCCGCAACAAACAGATCGGCCCGACATGGGAACATTAGCCCCCCCTTTTTGAGGTAGGTATCTCTAACGGACAGCACTGACGCCAACATGTTCTCGCATAGCAAACAGTAGCCCATCCACTCGCTAACTATCGCATCGACGGTTTTGACTGGCAATACAGCTCTCTCAGCAACGCTGTTGACAACTGGAACGATTATTATCACGGTAGCTACGGCAACTTGCCAAAGCAATTACTAACTTTCAATAACATCTGATAGATTGTTTTCACTGATCATTTTCCGACTCAATTCGCTCACCGAATTTGCCTCAATTCCAAACACTTTTTTGGCACCGGCCCGAGCGCAGAACACGCTAAGGATACCGGTGCCGCTACCGACATCGATCACTGTGGCCCCCTGAAGCTCAGTGGTCATGGCATCGATCGCCCGTCTGAATAACATCCAATTAACTATAACCACATCGATTTCAAATTGACAAATAACAATACTTGTAAGCAAGGGTTCGCACGGTGTCCGTTAGCATCGTGTAGTGGGAATCCATCGATTCGTATGACCTGGAAATATTGTTTTACTCTGTAATCATAAAATGAATCGCCTCCGTGATATCGTGAATACAAGACTAACAAAAGGGTCATCTGGTTCCCCTGGGATCACAAAGACATTTCACGTCAATTGATTGGTTAATCAATGAACCAACAAGAATTAAATGATATCTTAATTGAGCACCGAGGTTTTGAATCAACAGCAATAGGGAAAATTTTGAATCTAAACAAGACGCGAGGAAGGTATTGAGCATAAGAGAAATTCAGATTGTCAACTATCTACGATTAATCACCTTCGAATAGTCGAAACATTATGAAATCTCAAACTCGAGTTCAAGTATAGTTGAACTGCATAATAGGAATGAGGTGGTTTAGTTAAATTGATTCGGGTAGAATGCTAACCAGTGAGGACAAATCCATCAGTGAAGGAAAAACCAATATGAAGAAATCCAAAACATTATAAAAAAATGATTTGGATCATAAAACTGTGAAAGTCAATGAAAATTTGAAAATTAGGCGAAAATCCATCGATAAAGATAAGTGAATGAATTTAACAATAAAACGAATACTTTTAACCAAAAATATTTAAATCATTCCCTGAATAAAATTCATAATTTCTAAGCCAATGGATTCAATGCGAAAAGGAAATATATTGTGATAAAACTTTCCTAATTAATTTTACTTCACAGAAAAATTAAGTTAACCTCACATGGATGGAGGCGATTTATTTTTATTATTTATTCTTACTTAAAATAAAATTCATCGTCATTGCAGGGCTGCAAAACAGAATTTAACATGTCAAATAATATAAATATCAGACCTTTCTCTCGTCATCACTATCAATTCTTGATCTCTTCAGTGGGATACCCTAGGAATTGGAATTATAAATGATAGAAAATGAAATATGTGTACATTTGTCAATGGTGTTGCAATGCTGTCCACTTTCGAATCTGTCTGAAATGAAAATTTAAAATGAAAAACCGATAATATCTTATATTTACATTCATTTAGAATGAGATTTGCTAATTTGTAATCACGTTAAAAAATGTAAACCAAATTATAAATTTAAGAAATATTAAAACAAAGTTTTAAATTGTTTATTTTGATTAAGGATTTCATAGTAAAATGCATAACATGCTAACTCGTATATATTTATCAAAGTTCCATAAAAACAAAACATTTGAAATTTTATTTGCTTATAGTTCATACTATATATGTAAAAGATATTATAAAGAGAAGGGCCTAAGAAGGAAAAGCTTTTACATACTAATAATTATGCTAATTATGCTAGCTGTTAGGTTGTTAAAACTGATATGATAGGAAAATATTTCCTAAACTGTCATAAAAACTTAATACAACCTATCATAGTAAAAAAATTCAAATCACTTATTTAATTGTTATTTATTTATTTATTATTTTTTAAATTTATTAATTAAATTTATTTAATTACACTTACACACTAATTGAACTACTCCCCTTTTAATATATTGTATGCACACCATTCATTTCTTATTTGTTTGACTTTTTGAAGAATTTAACATTGATCTATGTTATGTGTACTACGATTGAATACCTCTATCATTAGTGTACAGTAGTGTTGGACTTGAATTCTTATTAACATCGTGACTTTTATCATCTACACATGCACTGTATAATACAGCAAAAGCTCGCAAAAAAATTTATAATACTTATTTGGTTTGTACCTAGAGAATACTTTGATATTTCTAGGATCACTAATTAATCCATCATCGACTCTTCCCTAAACGCCCCATGATTATTGTCTTGGTGATTTACATAGTAGTAATAAAACAATGAGCAGGCGAACTCCTGGAGTTATAACTAGAATAAAGACTGGGATTATGAATTCTTTGGTTGTTCTTTTGTACTGGGTTCTGTTTATGTTTTGTTAATGTTAATGGAGTTAAATAAAGAAATTATTGAGTCCAGTAAGTTATGTGGTGATTGTATGTACGTGTCTGAAGTGTAGTTTATGTAGGTTGATTTCTGATCTCTATAGTAAATGTTTTACTCTAGGGATCTTGTTATGTTCCTTTATGCAAAAGGGAGAACAACAATGAAAATAACAAGAATTACATTAGAGTACCCATTATTGGATATTAGTTAATGTCCTCTTTTAAAAAAATTAGTTAAGATCTTGCTTCATTTCTCGTTCTGATCATAAATCCCATACCACTTCATTATTTGGTTGTTTTTAAGTTATTTGGAATTTTTGAATAACGTTCTTATCATTTTTATGGTTATTATTCAACGCATCCTCTATTATGATGATTACTATCCACTCTACATAATTATTATCAGCAATACTTTATCCCTTCGCTAATTTTACTCTATCGAGAACACTAGTGACTCATCATTTCTCGAATACCAATAACTTGGATCTTCAAGACACTCAGCATCTAATAACTGCGTTTAAAGACCGATGACAATTTTTGACTTCTAAAGGACTCCTCAGATTGATCAGTGGAATGGCCAATTACTTTATTCACAGACCAAAACTGTCATTTATTTTTTGGGTTGCCGAACAATTGTTAAGAAAGTCACACGAACATTTAAAATCGTAGAAATAAGAACAAAAAAGAAATAAATTACTATAACATTACCATAATAATTACATTACATAATAGTTAACAATGTGACAAACTTTTCATGATCGTAAATGCAAACTAATAAGCTAGAAAACAGTTTGGATCTTTGATGTCTATTTATACTAATTTTTGGTGCCAGTCTATGCATTCTCTAAGACTCTCTGAAATTAGTGTCTATTTAATTCAATGATTTGTGAATGATACAGCATACATGTAGGGATATCTACTGTTATTTTATTTTATTTCAGAATTTAATTAACTTTTGTAAAATTATTTAACATCATGCGCGGGATTGATCCCGTCACGCATTGATTGATATCAAGCATTTTAGTAGTTGTTTAAAATAACTAGGCTATTTATTAATTTAATTTTTTCAATTTTAATTTATTCAGTGGATTTTATAGCAGTTTTCTTTGGAGTATCATTTAATCATCTTCTTTCATTTGTCTATTAAATTTTACTCGCTTTTTTACAGCTCCTTCTTGTGTTATTATGAGCCATACCTTTCATAATTAATTTTACTATGATCCTTCGTTTTCAAATACGATTAATTATATTTCTGTAATTTTTTGAACTCTTATTTTATTTGCTATTCTTCTTATTTAAAGTTGATAGGTCTTTGAAATGCATTATTTCTCTCTTAACTATGTTGGGGCTTAAGTCTACTTGCGTTGCTTAATTTTTATCAGTGGTGGAAAACCTAATGAAAAGTATAACGTTAAGCCTTCTGTTATTACAAAAAAATCTAAAATTATTCAATTTGAGTTATAGAAATAATATAAAAAATGAAGTATTTTGTGGTTGTCATTGAAATTGAATATTTATTAATTATTAATCTGATACCAAAGAGTGCCTTTTTTAATAACAAAAATGAGCTCCAAACAGTATAAACTTTATTGATTAACACAATTGATTTCCAATTTACAGCGACACAAAGAATTATCTGTTAACACTTCAAATCGAGTACATATTACAACTCTTTAGGCAGAATAGTACCTTTTTAATTGTGTTGGGCCAGGAACAACAAAAGTTCCAATGATTAGTTTTAATATACATAGCACCTAGTTTCTTTGTTGTAATAGGGACAGTGGAATGGGAAAATCAACCAAGAAGAATAAACAAAAAATACTAAGAAAATAATAATAAATTAAAGTAAAAAGACAATTTAAAATAATTATAGATAAAATAGACTCAGAATAGCTAGTAACTTATAATAACTAAAAATAAAATAAAGTAAAAATAACAATTAAATTGAAAAATAAAATAGGGCGAGTTTAGAAAACAATAAGAAACCAAAGCACATACAAATTCCTTCAGTGTCGTAATCCCTTCGACGCATTTGATTGTTATTTACTCTAAACGTATGAGTGGTGACATTTTCATCTGTCTGACGCGTGTAAATGTCAAAAGTTGTATGTAGTATGTAGTTTTCGTGTCACTTGAAATTAAAATGATCTAATTTGCTGACTTATTTTGTTTTGAAACGGAATAAATGTGGAATGATGATTTAGACCTGAATGTGATATCGAGTATAAGTAACCTCATTGGACCAGGGGTTCGAATGTAGTTTATCGTTCGCAGCGGATGTAAAAGTAAGGTCTTCTATCGGCATTCCTGAACCCGAATTGAGAATATCATGAGGAGTAGTCCTAATATATGGATTCCCAGCCATTATATCTACAGAACCAACATGATTTCGGCCATGGGTACATAGGTGGTTACAGCAACAACCATTTTGGGCGTTTAAGAAAGAGTCTACTCGAGTATCTACAATTGCCCCTGACAACTGAAAAACCAGACACACCCCTAAGCGCCGAACAATTGGTTATAAGGGGAAATCTACTAATAATGAAGCCAGCAAAGGCAGTGCGAATACAAACAACCCAGAACAAGAAAGAAGCTCCTAAAATGTGAAAATACGATTCATCATATTTCTCTTAAGTATTCACAAGTGTTGTTTTTATGACTTAGAACGTTTTAGCTGTAGATAGTATGAGACCCAGGAAATTAAAAATGCGCCTTGAAGCTATGCATTCTGAATACGTAGGTAAGTTCATAGAATATTTTCAAAGAAAATTTGATCAGTTTTACAAGCAAAACAAGCTGTCTTTGTTCGATTAAATGTATTATTAGCGTCGTAGCAAGTTTCCTACGGAATCGTGAAATGTAAAAAATCACAAACAATAGGTTAAACTTTAGTTTTTCCAGAAGCTATTGATGTAGTAAACGTAATGTTCAGTGAATAATATGCGAAACTGTTGTAACAAATACCGTTTGCTGATTATACAGTTAGCAGAAGAATCAATGATATATCTGAAGATCGTTGTGATCAGTTAATTTCTCAACTTCGTGATTCGAAGTTCGTCATTCAAGTAGAGGGGGAACCAGTGTAGCTTAAGACGGTTACTTAATTTCTTATATTCGATATGTTTCAGAAGC
This sequence comes from Schmidtea polychroa, assembly GCA_959609185.1. Classification (NCBI taxonomy): domain Eukaryota; kingdom Metazoa; phylum Platyhelminthes; order Tricladida; family Dugesiidae; genus Schmidtea; species Schmidtea polychroa. Next base: position 30,370 of record CAUHTR010001001.1, on the reverse strand, counting down.
TAATATAATATGTGTATTATTTTGCAAACCTTTTCGTGGAAAGGCTATATCCATCGAAACTTTTAATATAATTAACATTTTTTTTGACGAGAACACAAAGTGGAAAACTGCATTGATCTCTGTACCTTTGGGGCACATTCAATGTCAGGACATGAAGCAGGTCCTCAAGCACTGGTCTAAAAGACAATAACTGAAGTTATCTGGATTGTATGCTTCACAGAGCAGCTCTTGTTTTGAAAATTAAGATTGAAGAACTTATTGATGCTTTCACAAAAGTTACGTTGGTTATTAACTACATAAAAAACAGATCTCTGAAAATTAGATTATTTGCAAAATTGTGTGAAAATATAGGAGCTAATTGCACTTCACTTCTATACTATTGTAAAGTGCGTTGGCTGTCTCGTGACAAATTGATTCAAAGAGTGTTCGAGCTTAAAGAAGAAATTGGAATTTTTTTGAAGGAAATTATAATGAAACTGCAAGTTTGTCTAAGAATAATTTATTTATTGCTAACCTTACATATTTAGTTGAAATCTGTGGTTAATAGAGTAACTTAAATTATTCGATGCAATTTACTAATTCAAAGAGATCAAATAAAAGCATTTATAAAGATATTTGACCTATGGAGGTCAAATTTGCCAAAAATCATGTTTCCATTGTTAAATTATTTGTCTTAGAGGTTAATTTATTCATTGAGCACCCGGACGGTTTGTTACAACGCTTTTCCCATTTATGTCCAGTATTCGTAATTGCTTGGACATAAATAAAATAATATATTGTCAATTGAGATCACGGTCACCCGCATACAACGATTGGCGGACTGAGGACTGTAAGTTCCGTTTTCCACATGAAATGTGTTAATTACTTTTCACACTTCAAATGTTTTCATTAATAGTTTTTCACACAATTTTTGTGCATTTCATCACTCCATACAAGCCTACATAGCAGTTATCACACAGGAGCAAATAATTATAAAAAATCAGCACAAAACAAAAATAGAACCTGAACATACGTCAAAGTTATGAAATATTAAAAATATAACAAATACAAGCAAAATAACAAGGAAAATTGCCCTCATTGGAGCATTTCATATCAAATAAATAATCTCTAATAATATCATTAATATTTTATATTTCTTCATACGAGCTTTCAATAATTGGTAACTAATGATGACTAACAAGGTCGTTTTCTGGCAGCATCGCAAAGACGAGACTCGAAATTATGAATCTCCTTGGTCATAAATATCTTGAATTGACCCCTCTCAATGAAACACCCCATTTGTGTTTACTCATTCGCAGCCTTGGAATTATTAAATTTACTCAAAAGTCAATGAGCTATCGAAATTTGGTCACACATTAATGATAGTTGTGATTTGCACTCATTTTAATATGAAGATCCGATCATATTATAGGTTCAATTATCAATTTAGTACGAAACATTAACAGGGAACGAACGTGAGCAATGTGGCAGGTCATCTTCACCCCATTCCTAAATATGGAAACCACAATGACGAAATTGGCGAATTAGTGATGACGTGAAAAGAGTAATAAACAAAAAATTTAAAATCATTATTCAGCAGTCAATTTAGTACATCCTAACAAAATAACAGCCATTAACATCACAAAAAATGGGAGACAAGAGACAACAACAATTCAAGATAACAATTCAAGACATCTTCATTGATACATTCAATAAAAGGTAAATTAGTTACACCATCATCAGGCAAGTTTGCATTCGTCAGTGAAATTAAAAGAATCTGGACTGCATTTCTGTAATCGGTTCTCGAATTCCTTCAAGGAAATGTGAGACAGCCGATTTGTCAACGGCCATGGAACTATTTTTTCGTTCATTTTCAACCGGACTTGGTAACCATTCGAATCATCTGAAATCAGTTATAATTATATTGTTGGGCCAGGCCGTTGATGAAAAAAGTAATCAATTAAATTTAAAATTTTAGTACAACTACCAAAGTGAGACACAGCATAGAAAAAGCTAGAAGTTAAACAAAAATCAGAAATAAAACATCAGGTAACACAAAAGTAAACAATAACACTTAAATAAAAAATAAAACAAAAATAAATAAAATAGCAACAACAAGCCGCTGCAAAAGAAACATTTATGAGAAAAATAAGCCAATATAAGATAAAAGACAAAAGAACCCGGAAGAGACCAAAAGAAAAAATCGCTGGAAATTATTGGCGGTGATAAAACCAATAAAAGAGGATGAGAATTAAAAATTAAGACAAAATTATATTAAACCATTAACGCCCAGAAGAAAAGCTACACGTAATAATTACTTTCAATCGTTATTTATTATGACATATTGGGCAAATTATGACATAACAAAAAATATGGAGAATTTTTTCGTAGACTACTAGTGCCATCATTTGTTGAAATGGGTCACTATTTCCAGGATAATCATTACAGAAAAACATGAAATAACGCCTTTAACAAGTGAGTACAGTGAGAGGTAATGGGTTAAATAACTAGCATTAGTAAACTACAATACTACAATAGCCAATAGAAAACGAGCAAATATGCTATCACCGGATTTATAAATCTCACTTAGGCAGATGAAAATAAATTAACTATTTGACTATATTACTACTTACACAAAAAACTGTTAACTGCTAACTGAAATTTATTACATCATTTTCATTGCAACAAATTCGTAGTAAGATATTTCATCCCTCTTAAATTTAACAGTCTTACATCAACCCTTATCTGACCCTCCCTTCCTTCAGACATCTCTAAATCGAGCTTTCTCTTAAAATATGGCCATTATATAAACTTTTTTGTCTTTAAAATGTCGTTTTTGACCCAGAACAACATTAAATGACCTTAACCTTGAAATTGTACATTATATAACCTTGAGGGGGTGGGGTATGTGAGTTAGAAGCTCACCATGTTTGAACTGTTTACTAGTATAAACAAAGCTCATCGAATGACAGTAACATAATCAGTAGGACGGATCCACAGACACATATAGTATTTATTAAAAAATTGGCTATGAATCAGTAAATATATCAGGTTTTTTATATTCACGAATTTTCGGCAGTCTTTTTCAAGTGAAAAGAAATCAGAAAATGGAGAAGAAAATAGAAGTGAAAATTGAAAAAAATTCTTAAAGATATATAAACCATTTGGTTGGTATTCATAATATTATCACGTATTGAATATTATTATTATTATTATTATTATTATTATTATTATTAAGAATTATGCTCCAACCTAATATATCATAATACGCACCTTTACTTTACCTTAAGGTTATACATAAAATAATCCCGACTTACCACTTGATAAATGCGGACAATGAAAGACATGAATCCCTAAATTGGCGGAGAAAGGCACGATATTAGCAGTTCTAAATATGGAAAAACGGTATTCTGGTTTGTCGACAAGATGCGAACGAGTTTTGAATGATTCCGAAGTCATGGGAATTGTCTGATTAAACAACCCAAGCAAAGCCACAAGTGGCAAAATCGTTTCTGCATGAGAGAACCAAAATACACCTTTCGGGATTTGAAAGTCCGTTGAACTTGATTTATGCGCTTGAACAGATTTCATGATTTGTTGATTAATACGAGACATCAATTTGCAACTCATCCTGTTCGTTATAGGATGTCCGTATGATTTCGTCCAATAATGCTAGAGAATGTACGCAATTATCCGGACAAGGATTATGGCGAACAAATCATACCTTTAGATCAAATAAATACTCCAATATTGCGAAATCCTTCTCATCAAACAAAGAACAATGAGGAGAAGTCTGTATTGAATAATGTTCATTATCACAATGAACCAGCCCATTCTTTAAAGGGCATTGTAAAGGTTTCATGTAACTAGATGAGTTGGTGGCGATTTCAAATCCACACAGAGAGTACATGACAATTAAGTTCTCTAAATTTGAACAACAGAATTACAATATTGATAATTGCCAAAACACCATAAATATATAATTCTGATAAAAATAAAAAGATGGGGCTTAATCCTCTTACTACTTTACGTTTTCTAATATAATGACAAAATAATACCTTTAAAAATACACAATTGAATGAACATTTTTAAAATTATTTACCTTAAAAACAAAGGTAATTTCATTATTATACATTCAAAATAAAAAGCCCATATATCGGCTCTGGGTAGTATGAGGTGTTATTATATTATACATTATACACTCGGGTTCAGTCGAAAACATTTTTGTAGTGTGTATTGGGTTGACATGCACTTCATGACTGGAATTTATTTAAAGCTTAAGGCCATTTTATCAAATTATTGTACAATGTAATTTTTATTTAATTTTAATGTAAAAATTTTATAGATAAATTTTATGCAAATTAATTAATTATTTTATTTAAAATTATTTAAATATGCCTTTTAGGAATTACTTTTTGATGAAAATAGGAATTAATAGTTTATTATTTATTTGTATATGAAAAAAAATTATGAATAAAATAAGCTTCATAATTTATTATTTTAAAATACATTTTGAGCGCTATGGACTACAAAGATATTTTGATCACTAGTTTGGTAGCAGATTTTAATACTTTTGAACGATATTTTAAATCCAGAGAGCCAGGTTTTCGTAATGAATGATAGACTTTGTATTCATCACTATTAGACTTCATGGATCTGAATAAGTATCCATCAATGATTTTTGTCCACTTTTAGCTATTGGCATACTGTTTAAACATTTTGAACATATTAAATCGTTTCTTAGTATTCCTTTTTAATGCAAATATCTATATTGATCATATTGATTTCCGTTTATTTTAGGCTCGATATTCGTTATAAAATAATTAGAATTCATTAGGTCAGTGGTGGCCAACCCAAATCAATCGAAGGGCCAAATTTTTGGAAAAATACTATCACAGGCCACAATAAATTCATTTAAATAAATATAACTCGTTTTTACTATTCAAGTAAACTTAGAATCAATTTTTTAAATTAAAAACATGCTTAATTCGAATATGAATTCTAAAGACAATTATTGATTTGATGTTTAAAATTGTGTCCGGGCCACATCAAAACGCTTCGCGGGCCACATTTGGCCATGGCTGCATTAGGTATATAAAATGTGATTTTTTTATTTATTCAAATATTAAATTTTATTAATAATTTATGAAATTATTACTATTTAAAGATTTTTTAATTAAATTAAAATTGTATTTAATTTACACACAAAATTAATTTAGCTTAAAGTTATTAACATTCTAAATATTTCAAATGTTTGAATTGTGCTTTTTATAATTAAATCATTGCCACGCTTATTTCATTAAATATATAGTATTATCTTAAATTTAGCTTAAGTATAAAGTGATGATTTCTTGGTAGCAGCATTTATTATTTAAAACAATGAAGTGAGAATTTAAGCCTTTTGCTGCGAATAATGTATTTAATGAAAAAATTTTCCACTATAAGATAGTCCTTGTCAATCTAATCATTGTCTTATTATACTTATTATTAATTAGCTTATTATATATAAATCAAATAAATAATAATAAATCGAATTAATTAAGTGAACATGTTAAAAACCAAAAAGCATCAAAGATACCTGCAGTTAAAGGGTTGTCGTTCAGTTTTATAAACCTGTTGACTTTTTTGACCAGCGATATCATTTCATGACTCTTGATAAATCTGTTATATTCTCGTTTCATATCCTTGTTCTTTTCAACTTTCATTTTGTAGTATGGACATTCGTCGAAAAACCGTAAATGTTCATCATCTATGGTGATCATTTTATCGATATCATCAGCACTCTTTGACGTGTTGAGAAACTAAATAGTTTGTTTGAATTATATATAGGTTTTTAGCACTAATTCAAAGAAAGTCATCAAGGAAAAGTTAAAGATTTTATCGTAACAGCAAATTTCCTTTATTTCAATTTCTTGCCACATAAATAATCAGTATTTAGACAAAAAGATTGAAAAAAATGAAGAAAAAATCAACCATAAAAACATAGTTTTTAAAACTCTCTATATTTCACTTTCTTAATTTCAACATATTTTAGATATAATTACGTTATCTCTATAATCTGAAATTAATGAATAGATAAGAATTTATATTTGAAATAAGGAAATAACACTATCAATATTTTTTAAATTAACCCACTTTCCGTGATCGGATCGATCTGAAATTTTGATAGCATGCAGTGTTCTCGACAACAAATCTACGTGCCAAATTTCAACTCAATCCGATCACGGAAAGTAAGTTAATATGGCATCACAAAATTTGCGTGACACATACAAACATATGTCAGCGAAGTTATTACAGTTATTACTGTATCGATAATATTCACATTAATCTTATAATTCTATTCATATTTTCAAATAATATTATTAATGCACGGTGTATTTCATAATATCGGCTTAATTACAGGCTTACGGCCTTGAATGATAAATTGATAATTCTTCAATTGACCAAACCTTGATTTTTTTTAAATGTTATTGATTATTAGTCGCTATTTGGTAGATTAGTTTTTATATTAGCCTACTTAAGTTACATGTTGGAAACTTGGAACTGAGTAGATAATTATGTTGGAACTGGTTCTACTGAAGATTTGATTACATGTCAGTCTGAATAGGTACCTATTGGTAAGTTTTAATGCTAATGTCATTATTTTGTAGAAATAAAATGTTGATTGCTATAATATATAATATTCAGTGATTTTGATTTAGTATTGTGGCTATTGTCATAGCCTAGTCACTAATCAGTGACTATATTATAGTCACTTACTAGATTAAGTGGTTCTAGGACAAAATGTCGTGGACAAAATATACATACTCAGAGTTTATCCGACAAAATATTTTGTCCCCCTATGGGTATTGGTCGCAAAGGTACTGATCACACTCAACATGTCGCAATGTTATATTATCAACAACATTTATACCATGATATTTTGTCCATGACATTTTGACACGACATTTTGTCCGGTCACCGATTAAGTCGATTAAAATACTCACAATAGTCACAAAATTGGGAATTTATAGGAAATATCAAATTATTAAAATAGCTGATAATTATCTCGAAATAATTAATATTAGTTATTAATTTTGATATTCAAAAGATAGTAAATCAAAAATACTAGTCTCTACTTTAGAATGTAAAAAATTATGATTATTGTTTTTTTTTAAATTATGAATATTTTTGTGTTGGACAGCTGTCCGGGCTGCATTATGACCCTGGTTACGCCACTGGCCCCCTAGTCTGGTAAATTTGATATTATTTGATTCGAAATTTATTGGCATCAGTTTACAGCAGTCAGGGAATTGATTTATAATTCATTGTTCTATGTTGTCTATATTTTTTCATTGATATACCATTACGGGTCCTAATTATTGATGGCAGCTATATGCACCATGTTAGTCAAATGCTTGATAAAGACTGTGCGAAAATTTGTCGTCATCCTTAATAAATACTGATATGTTCACATAAATAGCATTGAATGCGTTACCGGCATATATAATCCCAACATGAACCATAAATGAATTATATCAATTATATCCATTTTATATCAATTATTGCTATTTAACACAAATATTTGGTACTGAATTTCTGTCAACAACTAAATGAAAATAAATGAGAACAGATCAAAGGTGAAAAAGATAAATGATTTGGCACTGATTATATTCTATAAATTAATCTGTTTGCCTATATTTTTGATAGATTTTGATTTCATCAAAATAATCTTGCATTTATAATTCATTGACACGCGACATTCATTCATCATTAATCACATTCCGGCACAATTGAATGATACTTGATGATGTAATAATTTTATCCACATGTGACCCATTCAACATGACGTCCTCGTCACTAAGACAGGATAGAAAGGCATTCGAAGGGGGCCTTGAATATGAGATCTATATAATTCCTTGAAATCTATAATTATAATCTCAACCCAATGCAAACAGGTACACTAAAACAAAGAATCGTGTAAACGTAACAATTTCACAATTGTATTAATTGTTTGGTAATTATTCACCTATTGTAAATCATTTATTTGTTTTAATTAATAAATCAAAACTGTATTTCATAAAATATAAATCATATTCTACCAAAACGGGAATATTTGTCCCAATTTGATCCGAATGAATACTGGCCAGGAATGTGACAATGAAATCCAGATCGGATATTTTATATACTTCCTTTTATGATCAACTGACTTAATATTCAGTGTGATTTGTCTACAATAATAAGGGGATTACGGTCAGGTATTACAATGGTTCATGCTGTAAGGTCTTCCTTGGTTGTTAAATAAGGTGTAAACATTGAAGTTAAATTATCATTTAATTGAGTTTGACAAGTCTCATGGTCATTAAATTTAGGCCGGTAATTCTCAGAACTAGCAAAAAGGACACAAGCTGGTAAATTATTTTCCTTCGTAGTTAGAAACGCTTATAAATATTAAAAAGAATAACGAAATCTCCCACATAAGCAAATAGAGAGTTGATCAGGTTAATCGGGTGGTGCACAAATAATTCAGTTATCAGTGTTTAGCGTCCTGGTTAGCAAGTTTCCCATGAAGATATTTCTCATACGGCATCGAACATAAATATTAATTTCCAGATATTTTTATACAAATGTTAAAGTTCATCTAATTTACAATTAAAATATCTAACAATAATTAATGTTTAATAATCAATATTGACATTATACTTATTAAAAACTTGACTATGAATCAGTAAAGATATCGATGTTTTTTTGGTATTTACGAATTTTCGACTTTTTTTCAGGAGATTTTGATTATTGATTTATCTATTGATTTTATAAAAAATTAATTTATTTTGTATTTTATATTGATATTATTGGTTATTTTAATTTAAAATAATATTGATAATTAAATAAATGATTATTATAATAATTATAATGGTTAAATGTGTACTAACCATTCTAAGGAAAACATTTCCACTATTTTTGCTTCGACCAGCAGAAGTCGAGAAAACCTGAATATTGCCTAGCAATTCGTGATGGGAAAGAGTGGTTGGAAACAATTGTCGAAATCGACGGCCGAGGCCCATCATTTCCTGAATTCCGACTGATGTCAGCTGTTTATCTTCACTTTTGGCAAAAGGCAACTTCCAGCTAAGCAAATCATTCGGCAGGTTGCTTTTCTCTTGGCTGTAACCGGTAGATTAATTAATAGGCTAGACCAAGCAAATGCCACCTGCTATTCAGCTTGTGGAAAAGATTCTCCATGTTGACTGACGTCCTTGGCGGATGGGAACCTTGTACCGTGCCGGAACACAACATTTGTGTGAATTAATTTGCATTGCTCAAGGGGATCAGAATTTTGGGAGTATTCGGTAAGGTTGGAATTCCGATAGGCAGTTTTCGAATTGAAGTGGCTGAGATAGGACATTCGATATTTGTATTGATGTATACAGAGTCCGAACATCAAACAGCTAACAAACCACGCCAGATTGAAAACCATTTTAATTGTTATTAGTTTCTTCCGATAAAATTAATTTAGTAAAATTCCTATTAAAATTAAGGTTAAAAAAGCATTTGAATAAAATTTAAGGTCAACAAATTATAACTAATTATTTAAACAAAAATGAATCATTGATAAACTTTTGTCGGAATTTTTTACTGGTAATTTTTCATTGTGTGATTTTCTATTTTTCTTTATAAATAAAATTAGATTAGTATATTTTTTAAGATAAATATAAATTTTATGGATTCACTATTACTTTATAATATAAACTTAACGGATTTCTAATTTATCTTATTTAGTTTTGAAGAACTTTAACTTAATTTATGGCAAATTCATAAATCCACCTTCAAAAAGTTACATGTCAGACAAAAATGTCATATCAATTAAGGTTTTTGAAGACTTCGCTGATGACTTTAAATTAGGGATGGATGATCGCAAAAGGTATTCAAAGCTCTTTATCTACCAATTTCTTGAAACGTCTGATTTAACGTCCACAATTTAAATAATAGGCAATGCAACCAACATTCCCAAGTGTAAAAAATACGCAATAAGGCTATCGAAAATTTGTTCGTTAACTTCTAAGTTCTAGTCAATTTATCCAACGTATCTACTCCGGATTTAGTAGCATTATCAAATATGACTATTTTACTTTTCCAGTAAAAAGAGTTGTTTTTGAAGTTTAGAAAACAAAACCAGCACAAGGCTACTTTTTAACAGAGGATTTTCATGTGCATTTACTACCTTTGATTCGTTTTTCCAATAAAAATAACCATTTGTTAGTTGTGTTTTCTTGGTAGAAAACAACTTACAAATGAAGCAATAAAATTTTCCGGTTGTTTCACTATAACTTAACCATTCACGTTTTTCTCTGGTTTCATTTGCTTTTCGTAAGTAAATTTTTTTCGCAGAAAAATGTCGGTTGTATCTTTTATCTCAATCTTCGACTTAAACACCATACATGCTTATGCTCATTTCAATATCCACATATTTTGGTTTCTGATTCAAAATTGTTCCCTCAACTTTTCAGTTATTAATTTAATCCTTTGCAAATATATTTTAATCCCTTTCAAGAATATTTTAATCATTTCAAAATTTATTTTAATCAATTCCAAATTTAATTTAATCCCAAAATTACATATGCTGACAGCAGAAGTTAATTTACATAGGAAAAGTACAGACCGTAAATATGAAGATCAGAAAAGCATTCAACATATTTCTGAAGAGCTCGACATAAACGTTAAAACGGTCACTTCTATAATAAAACTTTATAAAAACACTGGGAGAGTAAATGCGTTGACACAAAGACGACCACGGGGAAGTATAATAACAGAAGAGGTAAAGGAGTTTATCAGTTCCGAAATTGAAAGTGATGTTTCCGAAACTTTAGGTGCGTTAAAATTGATACTTCAGGCAAGCTTAAATATCATATGCTCAACAATCACGATCGACAGCGCAATAAGAAATTTGAATTACTCTTTTAAACGCGTCGAACTTGTACCAGAGAGAAGAAATGCTGCTACAAATAAAAAGGAGCGCTTTAATTATGCCGGTAGATATCTTAGATATGATGAAGATAAAGCAATTTTCCTTGATGAATTTGGTGTGAGCTGTTCAACCCGGCAAAAATATGGCCGAAATCTCGTGGGATCAACTCCGCGGAAAGTTGTACGGGCTCTAAGATCGCATAATTATTCAGTTTGACCAGCCATAAGTAAAAGAAAAATTATCCATCACGTAATAAAAGATTCAGCATTAATTAGAAAAGCATTTTTATCATTTTTAAGATCTTTAATTTTAAAGTTAAATATTACAGGAGCAACAATTATAATGGATAACTCTAGTATACATAAAGGAGAAGTTAGAAATTTAATAGTTAAAGATGGCTTTGAGCTCGTTTTCTTGCCTCCCTACAGTTCCCAGTAGAATCCCATTGAAGAAGTATTTTCTAAGTGGAAGTCACTCATAAAATCTGCTAATGCCAATACGAGGGAAGAATAAATCGCTGCTATCATGTCGACGATTGGTAGAATTTCCAAGAGTGACTATGTTGGATTTTTTAATCGTGTGAGGGATTTTGGCGTCATGGCGTTGCGAAGAAAAGAGTTTTAATTAAATTTATTGTTAAATAAATGTATTGTTTTGTCTTTTTTTATATCCTTTTTTTGCATGTTTCCTTATTTTCATTTTCATTCGTTTTTATATCTTAAATTAAAATAAAGTTGGAAATGATTAAAATAAATTTAGAAATGATTAAAATAAATTTTGAAATGATTAAAATATATTTGAAAGGGATTAAAATATATTTGCAAAGGATTAAATTAATATGAAAACCCTGTATCAGGCCACTTACCAATATCCTTAGGGTATACTATTTTAGTTTCAGGGAATCTTCTAAACGATAAAGAGGCTCTTCATCAACTACTATTAAATTCACATTTGTGGAAGTTAGCGAATGGCAACTGTTGTATTCTGCATTTGTATTATAATCCATATTGGCAGTAACATTAACTACATTTTGGTCATCAACATGTCTACGTCTTCCAAATGCATCAAGCGAGTTTTCTTGTTTGCTTAGCTTATTTATCGATTTCTCACGCTTCTTTCGTTTTGCAGCTCCAAATTCGTAGCTACGTTTCAATGCGTCAGAGTTTAATCAATATTTATTAATGTATAAATTTCAATTATATCGATTATATTATATTAGTAACATAAACTACAGCAGACGGCTAGTTGCAAGCTAACAAGTTCAATGTTTTTGCATAAAAACGAAAAAGATTAAAAGTAACGGAGAACATAGGGAAAATATTTACTTGAAATGATAAAATATTTAAATGAATTTTTTAAAGAATTAAATGTAAAAATATATATTTATTAAAGAATTTATTTATTTTTATGTTTTAGGTACATTTTGCATGGGTTAGGGTTAGGTTATATTTACAATAAGTCATTAAAGTCAAAATTCACAGTTGTTAATTTTGATTTATAAATTTTTAATTTATTTCGTTTGATTGGGTGCCCTAGGCGCATGCCTAGTGCGTTTATGCGTAAAACGCGCCACTGTGTTTCCTACGATGAAATTAGCATTTTATCTAGTAAATAATCATAAACTCACTATTTGAAGGAAAGAAGTTTTTATTTTACGGATAGTATGATAAAATAAATAATACACTCAAGTAGGTAGATAGTGGCGTCCTGGAACAATTACCCCCCCCCCCCCCCCCCGGGGGGGGGGGTAAAATTGTTCCAACTTTTTATTACGCAATTGTTCCAACTCACATTTTTTGCTTTCAGGGATTTTTGGTCCAAATTTTTTTTTATCACACTATAGTGAGGGGGTCTCGATGGTCCTGGGATTTTCAATACAAATTTTCAATAGAAAATCCGACTACCACTAAAAAAGCATGGAATTTTCACACTATAGTGAAGAGGTCTCGATGGTCCTGGGATTTTCAATACAAATAAAATTTTTTCAATAGAAAATCCGACTACCAGTAAAAAAGCATGGAATTTTCACACTATAGTGAAGAGGTCTCGATGGTCCTGGGATTTTCAATACAAATAAAATTTTTTCAATATAAAATCCGACTATCAATAAAAAAGCATGGTAATTTAAGGTCTCATGATATTTTCAATACAAAAATCCGATTACCACTAAAAAAGCCAAGGATTATTCACACTATAGTGAGGGGGTCTCGATGGTCCTGGGATTTTCAATACAAATAAAATTTTTTCAATAGAAAATCCGACTATCAATAAAAAAGCATGGTAATTTAAGGTCTCAGGATATTTTCAATACAAATAGGTGGTCTACACTAAAAAAGCATGGATTTTTCGAATTAAATTAAGGTGGGTCTCGATGGTCCTGAGAAAAAGGTGGTCTACACTAAAAAAACGTGTTAAATTTTTTTCAATTAAATTAAATTACAGTAAATAATGGTCCAAATTTTTCAATTAAAGTAAATTATGGCTCAAATTTTTAAATTACAGTAAATAATGGTTCTTAAAAATTAAATTACAGTAAATAATGGTCCAAATTTTTAAATTACAGTAAATTATGGTCCAAATTTTTCAATTACAGTAAATAATGGTTCTAAAAATTAAATTAAAGTAAATTATGGTCTAAATAAGTAAATTAAGGTCCTAAAAAATTAAATTACAGTAAATTATGGTCTAAATAAGTAAATTAAGGTTCATATTTTTGAATTACAGTTAATTATGGTTCTAAAAAATTAAATTAAAGTAAATTAAGGTTCAAATTTTTCAATTAAAGTAAATAATGGTCCAAATTTTTGAATTAAAGTAAATTATGGTTCAAATTTTTAAATTAAAGTAATGAATGGGCTCAAATAACTAAATTAAGGTTCTAAAAAATTAAATTAAAGTTAATTAAGGTCCAAATTTTAAAATTAAGTAATCAATGGTCAAAAATTTTAAATTAAAGTTAAATAAGTAAATTAAAGTAATAATTTTTAAATAAGTAATGTAATAAGTAAATTAAAGTAAGATTTTAAAATTTATTAACAAAAAGTTGAAATAATAGAAGGTGTTTGAGAATTGAAATTTTTTAATGAAATTTTTATGAAATAATTTTTTAAGTAATTTTAAATAGAAATTTTTATGGATTAATTTTTTAAGTTAATTTTTAATGGAAATTTTTATGAAATATTTTTCAATGATAATTTTAGATGGAAATTTTTAAGATAATTTCTATGAAATATTTTTCAAAGACAAATTTTAATAATAATTCAACAACAAACCAACAACTTAGTACCAACAACCAGTAACTTATGAACATGTATTAACAATCAGATACCTACAACTAGTTACTAACAACCTGCTACCAAGTACTTACAATCAGTTACCTGCTACCAAATACTTTCAACATGATACCACATACTAAATAACTCTCAAACAACCAGATACTTACAACCAATTACCAGATACCAAGTACCTACAACTAGTTACTAACAACTAGTTACCTGATACTAAGTACCTACAACCATCTAACAAGTACTAACAACCAAAAACAAGCAACCAACTAGGTACCAAGTACTAACAACCGACAACAACCAGCTAACAACTAACAACCACCTACCAACTACTCACAACCACCATCAACCAGCTACTAAGCATTAATTACCAACTACTAAGTAACTACAACCACCGACCAAGTACTAACAACCAAAAACAAGCAACCAACTAGCTACCAAGTACTTACAACCAACTAACTACCACCTACCAAGTACTTACAACCCACAGCAACCAGCTAACTACAACCTACCAACTACTCACAACCGTCAACAACCAGGTACTAAGCATTATCAACCAAGTACTTACAACTAGTTACTAACAACTAGTTACCTGATACTAAGTACCTACAACCACCTACCCATTAACTAGCTACAACCGGCTAACAACTAGCTACAACCTACCAAGTACTTACAACCAGATGACCACATGAAATTATTGGTTAAATATGAAAATAAGGATTATATTTATTTGTTAAGTAAATTATGGTGTAAAATTAAGAAATAAAGAATAATTAGGTAAATTAAAGTTAAAAATTTTAAATAAGTAAATTAAGGTTCAAAATTTAAAATTAAGTATCCAATGGTCCAAATTTTAAATTAAAGCTAAATAAGTAAATTAAAGTAAGATTTTTAAATTTATTATCAAAAGATTGAATAACCACCAACTTTTTTGAGAAATGTAATTTTTAATGAAAATTTAAATGGAATTTTTTTTTTTAAGTTAATTTTATGAAATTTTTTTAAGATAATTTTAAATACAAATTTTAATGAAATAATTTTTAAGTTAATTTCAATGAAATATTTTTCAAAGTCAAATGAAAATTTAAATGGAATAATAATAATAATAATAATAATAATAATAATAATAATAATAATAATAATAATAATAATAATAATAATAATAATAATAATAATAATAAAAATAATAATTCAACAGTTACCAACAATCGGTTACTAAATATTTTTAACTAGGTGCTAACAAATAAGTACTTTCAACATGATACCACGTACTAACTAACTCTCAAACAACCACATACTTACAACTAACTACTTACAATCAACTAAATATTCTTTATTGTATTTATTGAATAGTTTTTAAATAAAAATTAATTTTTTATCTATCTTCAAAAATATGTTTAATTACAATCAGTAGAAAAACCTTTTCAAATTTAACAAAAATGTTGATTTTCATCAATAAAATGAATAATTGTCAACTCAACCACTTTAAAACACCACGTGAAATTCAAAATAATTAAGATTACAATGAAAGACTAATGAATTCTAATTTACAAAACATTCTTCTTTTAAATGATAACTTATTATTGCAAAGTAAAAATCACATTCAATAAATACTTATTATTGATCAGTTTTATTATATATACTCTGAGTTCATCCGACAGGATGTTTTGACCCCCTAAGGGTACTGGTCGTAAGGGTACTGGTCGTAAGGGTATTAGTCGTAAAGGTATTATTCGTAAGGATATTGCTAACTCTCAATCCCCTACCTACCCATTAACTAGCTACTAAGTACTAACAACCAGGTCTCAAACAACTAAATACTAAACACTTACAATCAACTAACAACCACCATCAAAACCCATCGAGAAATTAACAAATATCAACCTACAACTAGATACTTACAACAATATACCAAACGCTATCAGTTAAGTACTTACAACAAGATACCAAGACTATCAGTAAAATACTATCAACTAGATACCAAGTAACAACAACCAACTAACAACACATAAAAATAATAGCAATTAAATACAAAATATTCTTCATCACATACACTATCTGCTTATCAAAATCTAAAAAGTCAACCAACTACTTACAACCAACAACTATGTACTAACAAATTGATCTTTAAAAGAAAATACTCATCACTTGAAAAATTGGATGAAAAATTAATTGAATTCAAGGCATCAATAACTTGATAAAAATTGATTAAATAATTGTAAAAATTTAAATTATTCAAAATAAATATCATAAAAATTTAATTAATGGACAAGAAAGAATTCTAGTCATTAATCATCAAGTAAATAAAAGAAAAATACTGACCATTCAAGTTAATATGAATCAACTAAGATAATAAATAAGATCTAGTAGATAATTTAGATTGAATAAATTAATTGAAATATAAATTAATTTTTAATTATTTTTTTTAAAAGTACTCAAATTGATTGACTGAATGCTCAAAATATTCAAAAAAATATCAGTATAAATTCATTACAATTATCAAAGTCATCAATCTACAATAAAAATAATTATCATTAAATTCCAAAAGAGACTAGATAACTAATGATAACATCTAACAAACCAGTAAATTCATTTAAATGACAATAATTGGAATATTCAAGCGAATTCTCTAATAAAATCATCTAAAAAGAATCATTTTCCCCTAAATATATCAATATTTAAAGATTAGTATCTTATCGATAAGTACTTGTTAAAGATCATATATTCACTTCAAACTAATAAGATTCCTTAAAATCCCTTAAATGACTATATTTCTACCCTTAATTCATATTATTACAAATATCATCTAAAAAGCATCAAATTTCCTTGAAATAACTATATCTTTAAAGATTAGTATTTTATCGATAAATATCCTTAAAAGGTTATATATTTACCTCAGACTAATAAGATTGCTTGAAATCCCCTTTAAATGACTATAATCCTAACTTTAATTCCTATTATCACGAATATTTCCCTATAAAACATGTAAAATAAATTGGTCATTAACCCTAAATAATTTATAAAATCTAATGATAAAACCGGTTATCATTAAATTTTTGTTAATCACTGTACTCGAAATTTAAAATAATTATTACTACAATATAACTGACTAGGTCCCATTGAAAGATTAAATTTATCCATTCAATAAAATATATTTCTTCAAATGATCATTTTTACCAATATTCAACCGATTTAATTACTAATTAAAATCAAGATTTCTTCAAATAAAGATCAATTTTATTTAGTCAATGTTTTAAGTCCATATTTCTCAACTTTTGTCATTCTCCGCTTAAATAAAGATAAAAATAATTTAAAGTTGATATCAATCCCAATTATCTGTAAAGATTTCATTGTCAAAACCTAGTAAATCGATCATTAACCCTATTTAATAAACCATAAATCTAAATTAATATACAATGGATTAATCACAACCTAATAAAACGATATAATTATTATTGATTCATAACTGACTAATTGACATTTCCCTTAAAACATTGATATTTTACCAACATCATACTTAAGAAATCATATATTCCCATCTTAACCCATCCTTCATTAAATTCAATCGACTATATCTCCCTTACAATGATATATTCCCACCTTATCTGATCTCTCATTAAAATCAAACGACTATATCCCCTTAAAAGATCATATATTCCCATTTTAACCGATCTCTCATTAAATCTAACCGACTATATCTCCCTTACAATGATATATTCCCATCTTAACCCATCCCTCATTAAATTTAACCGACTATATCCCCTCAAAAGATCATATTTTCCCATCTTAACCGATCTCTTAGCAAATATTTCTACCCTTTTAAACATCTATCCGATTATATCCCTTAATTTCCCTAAAGATTCCACCCACTTGAGCCCTCCTTTAATTCACTCAATCATCTAAAAATCCTTAGAGAACTTCAAAAAGTATGACTTAACTGTTATAGTCACCAATTATTCTTCCATTGAAATAATTTAGAAGCTAAATAATAAGAGCCCACTAAAAGGTCAAAATTCACTAAAATTTCTACAAATATTCACCATCAAATACCTAAACTGGAGATGATACATATATTGATTGATGATAATTCTTCAGCTATTCAACCAATCATTTTCAAGCAGTAACAACAAACTAAATTTCTGTATATCCTACAATCATTTTCAAGTAAATTTAAAGTCATTGATAAAGTTGGTTTCTTAGCTTATGTTTTTTAAAGTTCATCAAAGTGTAAATATTCTTAGAAAAATATTGAAAAATTATTTATTCAAATACATTACAAAGTTATCATCAAAAATCACTTAATTATTAACCTAACTGTCAATGAAATTAATTTTTATTTAAAAACTATTCAATAAAATACCACTAATTATCAAGAAATTAATTAAATTTATCAATTAAATTTATCACCATTAAAACTTTTAATCAGTCAACATGAAATTCTCAGAAGATTATTCAATATCCTCATCAAAATTTATCCAACTATTGTACAAACTTTAATTATTAACTTCATTGAAAATAATTTTTATTTAAAATTAAAAACTAGTCAATAAAAATACATCCAATTATCAAGAAATTAATTAAATTTATCTTAGAATTAGCATTAAATTATTAAAAATTCACGAAAAACGATAAAATTTCACAAAAATGATAGAAATTTGCAAAAATGATAGATATCCACAAAAAAATACGGAAATTCATGAAAATATTAGAAATTCACGAAAAATGATGGAAATTCATGAAAATGATGGAAATCCACAAAAAAAACGATAAAAATTCACAAAAATGATAGAAATTTACTTGAATAAAACCATCAACTCTAAAAGTTATCAATGCCTTAAACAACAAATTTGCCTAAATAATCATTCAAATAAAAGCAATAAATACCTTTATGACTAATACACTTACGACATGTTGAATGTGAGTAGTACCCTTGTGAGCAATACCCATAGGGGGACAGAATATTTTGTCGGATAAACTCAGAGTATATATATAATAAAACTCATTCAAATTTATCATTGAATCAGTCAAATTATCACAAATTTTGATAAAAATTCTAAAGTGGTAAGCAATGTAAAATGAAAAGAGAAATATTCTTTAAACTTTGATAAAATTAACAATGAAGGTGGTAAGAATCATTAAAGTGAGGAAATTATTCATTACTCGATTCAAATGGGTGAAAATAATTGGTAGAATAATTCATTAATGGATCATTGAATGGGCATAGATAAGATGAAGGTTGATAAGAATGGAAGTATATTAATTGAATTTATTTAAAATTATTTCATAAAATTCATAAATTTAATAAAAAAAAATCTTAAAACAAATATTTGTGGGAATGTTTTAAGTGAATAATTAATCAAAATCGATGGAATATAATTGATTAAATATTGGGGTGGGGGNGTACAAAGAATCGGAATCAGGTTATCTGAAAAAAGCAGTCTTCCAATCTTCCATTTTCTATTTTTTATTATTAATAAACTAAAGATGGAAAGAACCAGACATTTATGCTAAAAAACGGCAACTTACTTACTCACTTTTTTAATCATTAATCTATTTCTTCAAAATTAATGCAATATATGTTTGAGCAATAATTAACTAACTGCATTTAACGAGTCGTATGATCGAGGAATGAAAAAACAGAATTCATACGATTTGTTTTCATTGCTGGTAACGAAATTGAACATTTTCATTCAATATGTGAATGATGACAACCCTGAGTGCATAATGTGAAGGTGCACCAACCTTGTGATTGTTGACGTGGATGGTATCTCAGTTGCACTCTGAGCATATAATGATATAATGATATCGAGCATATAATGATATAAATTTATACTTAATAACCCGAAACAGAAAGTTTTAATAGCAATTAGAAAAATCATGTGAAAAGTGGCAGCTCATGAAAAGGCCAAGTGAATCATTCACATAGGTTACTATATATAAGGTAACAACAATTCAGAAATACCAAAATAAATATGAATCAATTATATTTATTTGTTTTAATTTACATGTTTATTGCTTGCATGACGGGAGATGTTGAAGTTGACCGAGAAATTACGGAACAGAAGAGACAACTTAGTGTAATTCTTATTTCAATGCATATTTTGCTTGTTTAAGCATTTTACTATCCAGACTGAATGTAATGAGTTCAACCGATATACCAAGCAGCAAGTGCAGGAGGCGTACAAGATTTATTGCACAAAACTTCTAGCAAGTCTATATCTAGCAAACACAATTTTTAATTAAGATTTTCTTTTCAGTTGAGAAAGGCTGATCTCTGTAACAGATTAGCTATAAGACGCCCCGCAAACATTAATAGGAAATTATTGCTAACAGCTTGCAGATCCGGAAAGGTTTAAAATTAACATTTTGGACAATAATTGTATTTAAAATAAATAAATAATTATTTATTATTATTATTATTATTATTATTATTATTATTATTATTATTATTATTATTATTATTATTATTATTATTATTATTATGTCATATTTTTTACAAAACTCAAAAAAGAAAAGAAACTTTCAAAATTAATATTAATCAAATGATGAATTATAAAATATCGAATTCTCGTTTGGTCTCGAAGAGTAATAAATCTCAGGTGTCTCAGATATTTTGTTGAAACCTTCAAAGAAATTTTAGTCAAGGTTGTACATATTTATGGCTTGCCTACAGAAGCTAAAAGACATAATTTCAGGTTCATTATAAAACCTGATCCTATCAGCATCTGAAATATTAAGAGCGACGATTATCAGATTGATTTAGGTTTTAAATATTATTGTGATCTAATTTTTCTAAGCTGGCTTCCGTTTTGTTGATAACAATTACAAAATTAATTAATAATTTAAAGGATTTTGGTGCTTATTTCAAATTTCTGCGAAGAAATATTCTTGATAAAGTTAAGATTTACGATGAATCATATACTATTTTGGCCAAGCAATCTTGCAGTTATCAAATCAACTGCTTTCTTTTGCACTGATTTTACAATTTAGTTTCAAATAATTCACATGTAGGATATATAAATTCAATGTCAATTGAATCAATTATTGTGATCATGTAATTTTTAGTTTAATAATACTTCTTTATCTAATAATATTTTATTGTCAATAAACGCGACCGCATATCATTATTATCACAATAGTCTTAATACTTTTCCTGTCTGTCACCCTTTTGATTCCAATATTTAATTTTATGACTTCATTTACTTTTCATTTCAAAATCTTTCACTCCAATTTGTTTTACTCCGATGCTTTTAACTTCCAAGGAGTATTCGATAGCCTGCCATTTAAGTTTGACTTCTACTAACTTATTTCTATCATAATTTTTATTATTAATGTTTTCCTTATATTTTCCATTATTTACATTATTTTTCGCTCTGTTCCACCTTCCGTCCACAGATATTACTTTTAAATGTTTACATGCTGTTGGGTTATTATTGTAAAGCCAGTACCACACTCTTACTCCACATACTCTTAAGTTAAATTAAAATAACGATACCCAACACAGTAAATATAGTTATTTTCACTCTAATATCTAACAATATTGTCAAGAATAATTTTACTATAATCTCCACCTAAAATAGAAAGTATAAGGATAAGTATTTCCAGAGGGAAACCACATTTTCTGGTTTTCTGGCACACCTTTTACTGCTTTGGTTCATTAACTCTAACTCCACTTTTTTCTCTTTGACTATTCTTTGAATAAATCTATTCCAAATTTTATTTTCAATTAACTGGCAACTAGCTATCAGTGCTATTTGCTTTTTATAAGTTTCTTTCCTACAAACTTTCAAAAACAAAATAATTAAATTAGACAAGAATATAACAAAACATGTCAACTTTTAATTTTTCTAAATTTTTAATCATTTTTGTACTTTATTTATAATATTTAGTAATTTTTATCGATTTGCCTCAATTAAATTTCATTTGCAACAATTTATTCAGATTTTTAATATTTTAGATAATCTCATCAACACTAATCTTTCAGATTTTCTGCTTCCAATTTTTTTAAAGCTTGTGACCTCTTGATCTTTTCAATTTTAATTTTTTTGCAATTTATTGTTTATTGAAAGTTTTATTACTAACAAATGACTTAATTATAATCTATACTGAATCTTTGTTTTAATATATCAATGATTCTCTCATTAATCAGTAAACTTTAAAGAGTTTTTCTTATCAGGAAATTTTATATCAAATAATTGCAAATAAGAATATTAAATAATCATTTGATGGGGGTGAGATAAATTATATTTTGTCTTGATTTTTTTAATAATTTTGTAAACGAATCATTTTGTAATAGTTTTGTTTGGTAGCTTATTTATTATTTCATTTGCTCCCTGTGATAATTGGGCTACCCTAGGGAACAGAATCAATCGAAAACTCTAATATCCAGGTTGTCATTGGAACTAAGGATACGGAAACCATTAGGTTAAAACAGAGACAATATGGCGGATGGAATGTCAATATGAATGAGGTTAAGGAATTATTATTAATAAGATTATTTATTATTATTACAATATTCCTTGGTAAAAAATAAATTAATTAAAAATGTATTAAATTTTGTACGTAAAAATCAAAGTATTTCGGATGAAAAGTGGAAACATTTGCCAGCTGAAATAAATACATTTTAATTTTTTCAATACCGGGAGGAGAGGGTCATTGAAGAAAGTTGAAAATATGCCATTAGCTGTAATCATATTTGATAATTTAAATTTTAACCATTGTTATGCTTACGATCATTTGAAAAAAATTCTTTTAATTCGAAAAATTGATTTAAGATTTTACCACACGATAACCATCGCAGTTGCGCATATAAAAAACAAGATTTTACATTTGCTAGATAACTATTAAATCAGATATTCTTGAATTTAATTCTTATTTTATAAAATCAATTATATAAATGTTCTTTAATGGTTTTGGTATTCCTTTTGCTCCTAACGGATCAAGACAAAAATGAGAATGTTCAATAAATGGAGCTATTATAATAATTCGTGATGTAGCTCCTTTTTCTCGGTCTACTGTTGGGATTGCAGGCAAATTGAATATTATCAATTATTGATCTGACTCCAATATAAACTTTATGGATTATCACAATTGATTACCAATTTACAGTGACACAAAGAATTATCTGTTACAATGTCAAATTGAGTGCTTATTACAATCCATAGGGAGGAATATCACGTTTACTATACAACTTGAAATTCATATCCACTTGACTCTCCTGTTTTTGCTTTTAATAATCATTAGATTTGACCTACTGGCTTTTTGGCTTTAATAACTTTAATTTCTTAAATCGCTTCTCCGGTAACTTTGTAATTCACGTTGAGTTTCATTTTAATTTAATTTCCTTCCTTTCTTTACAGTTTCTGTTTTCTTTCCTTTACAAATTCTGTCTTGTTTTCTCTTTTCACAGATTCTTTACTTTTCAAATACTGTTTTAATTCCAGTCATATTTTCTTTTTTATTCCACAATCTAATGACATTATTGATATTGACTTCAATTTTAATATATTTTCCCGCGCATTTCGTTTGGTCCTCTACAATTTTCTTAATATCTCTGACAGCTGTCGAGATATGAAATATTTAGAAGATGCCATCTCATATTCCCAATTGTAGAGCTGACTATATTGATAATATCCGTGGCATTTTGAGGACGTGGTCTATTAGTGAAGTATCTGTTTTTTAGGCAGGAGAATATTTCTTCAATGGGATTCAATTGCGGGCTATAAGGGGGCAGATAAGCATGATCAACATTATTGATTTCAAACCACGCAGCAACCTCTCGTGTCTTGTGAAACTTTACATTATCCATTAGAATGACTTTATCAGGAGAAAAATAGCCTTAATTTTTACATTCTATCAAAAACTCGAAAAACAGACTACAATTATACGGACCTTCGACTAATTTAAAATGCAGAATTTTTTCGTTTGAAATTATCGGCAATAAACTAATATTTCTTCCTCTGTTTGTTGGAACAGTTATTACAGCTGGAGTATTAACTGGGGAATATCCATAATTGGGGACCGTATGCAAATTAAACTCTGTCTCATCCAGAAATAAAATGGCATCATTTCTTATATTTCTGAATTTCAAAGCAAATATTTTTCTTTGTGCAATCAATTCAGGAGATTCTACTTTAATTGGCTTTTTCTTAAGTCTTCTTCGTTAAATTAAGTTTTTTCAAATAGAGAGAAACAGTGGGTTGGCTTATATTAATATTCTCAGTTTCTAAAAAATTAGCAATCCCTGTTTGGTTAAAGGAATTATCGTGTTGAATGCATTCTCAAACCTTAAGAACTTTTTCTGTTATGCCAAGGGCTGCTCTTCCAGGTTTCTTGAACTGAATATTTTTTATAAAATCTTCATCGTCAGCCTGTTCAATTTTAGTTAGCCATTTATATAGACTTATTCGAAATCTTCAACACTCTCGCCATTTTTGCGACGTCGTCACCTTCAGACTTCATATCATTCAAAAGTTCAAGAGTTTTTTGTCTGATGGCTTTATAATTATTAATAAATTCTTTATATTGATTAATAAATTCTTTATAATTATTAATAACCCTGTAAAATAAAATAAAATAAAATATATGACAGTTTAAAGGATAAAGTCTAATAAGATAAAACATAATATATGAAATCAATACATTATTGATGATAGTGAATATATACATAAGATATGAAATCGTCACAAAAATAAAAGTAGTCAACGTTGCTAAAATTGATAACATAAGGGACAATTGATTGATATTGTCTGGACTGTTGCTAGACGAATGTTGCCCAATGATTCAATCTTTTCTTCGGCACATATATTAAGCCTATATTTTCTGGGCCCCGTCCTGTAGTATTTGTGAGGGTGAATGGGGTGATGGGCCTATCCTCATCATTCAACATTTTTACCAAAAATTCTTAGTGATATTAGTTTATAAAATATCATATATTGGTTTATCTAATACCAAAAAATATCAAATAATTTAAATGGGAGGCTGTAAATACAGAAATACAAATTTATTTATTAAAAATCTGATTACCCGCCAACCAACGTGAAGAAGAAAACAGATTTTTAGTTTTTTTGCACAAGACTGAAATAAAGAAGGGAACAGTCATAGGATTAGGAGGGAATTTAATTGTAAGATTAATTTAGTCTATTAAAAATCCAAAGATAAGGAAATATTCATAAAATGATTAATAGGACATACATAATGTATAATGATTGTTGATTTCATTTAAAATGAACACGTTAAGTTAAAAACATTTGCGAAATATTCGAGTTGGGATGAAGAAAACGAGAGTTAGTGTAGATTTATTTCATGACATTACCTGCAATCAGATTTATAAAAAAAGATAATTTACTATAGGAGAATTTACCCAACCGTAAATTATTGACAGTGATTGTTATCGCAGTCTCTCGGTGATTCGTAGATCAGAATTAAGAAAATTGAATTGTAAAATAAAGCTTCAATATTATCGGTTAAATGAGGAACACATGAAGTCGGAATTGTAATATTATTCCTACAGAAATGTATAACATGTGTCTGATTGACAATCGAATGATGACAAAATTGAATGCTGTAAACAGAAACTTTTATTAAATGTCTCTCGGCCGATTTGATTTGATTCTAATTGGATGTCATTGACCTATCTCACTCGAAGGTCAATTTAATTTATATAGTATATTATTATTTAACACAACTGATTCAAATGAAATATTAAATGTGACTTGATGATGAAATTGATTGCAAGATCTCTGGGTTATCTTGCTGGGTTTTTAACATTTGACCCTTCTCCATAAAGATACAGTCCATCACTTGAATAGGTGTTTAAGTAATTATGAAATATTTCAATTTTTCATTTTATATTTACACAACATTTCCATCAGTGTCTAATTGGTCCATGTCAACTGATACAAAGTCTCGGTTCATGTGCCATTGTTAAAGGCCCTTCTGGAAACATTTACCGATTGAATTCTGAATTGCTCATCGAATATGACACAAGTCTTGTATGTTGCTACTAAATTTTCAATCCGGCCATCTTTTGTAGATCAAGAGCACAAAATCGGATCGTTCGTTACTCTTACTGAAAATGTCAAGGAATTCAAACGTTTACAGATTCAGAATGGAGAATGGAATGATGAGATGAGAAATATTTTAGGAAAAAAAGTTGAAATTATTCATAAATTTGAAGATGGCAATTTTAAAATTAAATGCAATGGCAAGACTTTCAAAATAAATCCTAAAGCAATTTTAACCGGAAATGACAAGAAAGCTTCTGTGGAGATGGAGGAGACATGTAAGACTAATATCAATTTATATCATCCATTCATTTTTATAATAATAATAATAATAATAATAATAATAATAATAATAATAATAATAATAATAATACAAATAATACAATAAAGTGATAATTTAAGCCTTTTGCTTCGAATCAAGGAGATTGACAAGGACTATCTTATAGTCGAAAATTTTTTCATTAAATACATTATTTGTAGCAAAAGGCTTAAATTATCACTTTATTGTTTTAAATAATAAATGCTGCTACCAAGAAAGAATCACTTTATACTAATAATAGTAATAATACTAATAATAATAATAATAATAATAATAATAATAATAATAATAATTATTATTATTATTATTATTATTATTATTATTATTATTATTATTATTATTATTATTATTATTATTATTATTACCTTCATCATCATCATTGTATTTATTAAAAAGCTTGAATATGAATCAGTAAAGATATCGATGTTTTTTTGATATTCACGAATTTTCGGTACTGCCTTTTTTAAGTGATTTTGTTAAAATAATGTTAATGAGTATATGGTTTAGTTTGATGTATGTAGTTTATTTAGTAATGTCCCGTTGAAAGAAACAATTCGATTTATGTATTTTTGGCAAGTTTTGAAAAGAAAATTGCTTATTTTCAAAATGAAAAACCAATTGTGTATAATAGGTATGTTGATGATATTTTTCTGATATTTAAAAATAATGAACTCGTGAAACCATTTTTGCATTACATGAATGGATTGCATAATAACGTTGTATTCACATGTGAATATGAGAAGGATTCATTCATATGGTTTCTCGACTTGTTAATTAAACGTAAAGTGAACAATACGAGACTGAGATTTATAGAAAACCAACAGATATTGGCCTCTAGACTACCCAGAAAGTTTTTGTGAATTTAAATATAAGAGAAATATGGTGAAAGGATTCATTTATCGATCATGGTGCTTATCTTCCACTTTTAAAAACTCACTAAAAATTATAGAAAAATTAGTTGAATTACTGATGAAAAATGGTTGCTCAAAACGGTTTTTATTGTTACTGTTGAAAGAGACTGTTGATAAATGTATGAATAATGCTAAGGAACGCAGCATGCATGAATGTAAATTGACTGTATATCGAATGATGTAGTGAATATTAGTTTTGATACTAACAAAACAAGATGAGCCAAAATATAGGATGGTATTGTCGTTTTCGGAAGGATATAAAGATTACAAAAGAAAGATAGGTAAACAGCTGGGTAAATTGAATTATAGATTTTTTTCGAAATTGTGCATAGTACGTAGTATGTTTGTTAGTAAATCTCAAACTCCGATTGAATTGTGTTTAGATCTTGTTTATCAATTTACATGTAATGGGTGTAATGCTACATACACTGGAGAGACTTCCCGTCATCTATGCGCTCGAATCCAAGAACTTTATCGACCGAAGGGTGTGTGAGAGATTTAAGCATATCTGATTTTAAAATCTTTTTATTTATCAAAAAATTTGTTTTGAGCGTGTGATATGTGAAGCATTTTTGAAAAGAAATTTTACTCTGAAAATCAATGTGCAGAATGCGGTAAATACGTGTGTGTTGAATTTTTTTAATTAAGTTTTTGTATTTTGATGTATATGGAATAATAGTTATGTTAAAAAATAGTTAAAATAACATTTTTTTAAAGAATTTTTAAAAATAAAAAAGTGTTTGTTTTAAAATAATTAATTAAAATTAGTATTTATAATTTAAAACTTATAGATTTAAAAAATTGTTTATAAATTATCAATATTTCATATTTATTCATCTGAGTGTATGTAGGTGATAGTGATGCTATCGAAATATATTGTGAAAAAGATGTATGAATGGTGATTCTTATTAAATATCTTTTTATGAATAAATATTTTATAGCATTATTTATTAAAAAATTTAGAACTAGTTATAAAACCTTTAAAAACTTAGAAATTTTTTATTGTTTTATTTTTTTAAATTCTTGAAAATAAAAGAGATCAAAAAGCATTAGAAAATTTAGGCAACTAAATTCCAGGAAATTGAAAAGGACTACCGTATGTAGTCGCATGTAAGCCCACCCGCATATAAGCCGACCCCCAAATTTAATCCAAAATTACTCGGCCTATACGAGAGTATATACGGTAATTAACATTTAATATACATTAATTATTAAACCATAATTATTTTAATTAAAAGTAGGTTCGCGTATAAGTCGACCCATCAATTTGCGAAAAAAAATTAATCCAAAATTACTCGGCCTATACACGAGTATTTTTATACGGTATTTTTATAATTGAAAATTCTTTCATTTTATTGAATATATACTTCGAAACAAAAGGCTTATATTATAGTTTAATTTTTTAAATAATAAATAAAATAAGGCTTGGTCTTATTTGTCCTATAAGAAATACCAATTTTTAAGACTTTGCAAATTGTTAGAAAAAAAACATTGTGCTAATCATAAAAATAATATTAATTTTAATTCTTATGCTCTCGGGTTCAAGTAATTTTAGTTTTATTTGACAAATTTTGTATAAATATAATAGGAATTTTGAGCAGAAATATTGATTTGATGAAAATGGTGCTATAAGAAAACTTCCTTGTAAATAAATTTGGCAAGAATGGAAAAAATTGAGAAAAATTATATTTTCAGATTTAGTAAAGTATTGGTTTATGTAATTTTAACTACCTTTAACAAATTTCAATTTCTAAAACTTAATCATTCTCTTTAATGGAAAAAGGGTTATCTGTTTCTTTTATTTCTCGCCTTTTATATTTTCTGAGTTTCGATAAGTCTTCATTGGACATCGGATATAATAAATGATTGATCAAAAATAGTGAGAATGCAGTGTAAAGAATGATAATTATAATCAATTCATATCAATCAATAAATTTGTGCTGTGTGCATAAAATAATGGTCTTAATTCATCTGGTCAGGTGGCTGGGTGGCCATTGCAAGCCTTTCTTTATTTGACATTCATCGTTGATGCGCAATTTGTTTGTTTTATTTTCTGTTTTGCAAATTTTTTAATCTGAATTCATCCACTTTAAGCTCCGTTGTCACGTTGCACTTGTCCTTTCATGAATTTGATTCATAGAATATTCTTGTATTCGTCCGTATTTTGGAGGCCTTCTGTAACAGGTGTTGGATCGATATATGAATCTTGTGGAGAATTTTGCACATTTAAACAAACTCACAGTCTCAAATGTCTAAAATTAATTCTATATTATTTATTTCTTAATAAAAATTCTAATAAATTCCATTTTTGTCAGCCGGTTTTCATTGTCATCTTAACTCAGTGCCTCTTAAGCTTTTTTCATATTGCAAATCTCAATCTAAAAACTAAAAATTAATCCTGCATTTAAGAGTTAGCATTATTTGGTCATACTGGTATTTAAATTAAGAATAAAACATTTTTATTACAAATTAATTTAAATTTAGAAATACTAAAAATTTATCATAGGAAAATGTAAGAGTTCCGCCTTCTCGTTCCAGTTAAAGAACCTTAATATGGACGGATTTAATCTTGATAGTCTACCACACAGTAAAACTAATTTAGATGTTGACTAATTATTGTCAACATTTAGTTTTTGTATTTAGTACTGACTTAAAGCAGGAGGTATCGGGCATTTCGGGGGGTCTCGCTATCAATGAATAATTATAAATAAATATTACAACAAAATGCTATGTAGTATTTTATAATAATTAACAAAAAATTTCAAAAATATATCAAAAATATATACATAAACATTGAAATCCTCGGTTGCTATATATATTATTCTTATAAGAACTTCTTTTGATTTTCGCCTCTGATTTATTTTTATTTTCAATTGACATTATATTATTTTGTTATAGACAATATTGTTGGTTTGCTGATTTCATTA